>RQTK01000069.1:464528-532931 GCA_003991915.1 Elysia chlorotica | reverse complement strand
CTTCTTCTTCTTCTTCTTCTTCTTCTTCTTCTTCTTCTTCTTCTTCTTCTTCTTCTTTAAATGGGAGCGAACTAGCTGAAGTGGTAAAGCCAATCAGGAGCTTGATCGTACCAACTTTATTCATCAGTTTTAACGTTAGCGACTGAGACACGAGTCCTTATATACCCTCGCTGTGTCTCTTTGGCAGCAGGAAAAATTGTCAGACGCTAGTCTTGGGAACCGTCCATGATATATAGCCTTGCAGATGGCGTTGGTAGTTAAGAAAGCAACTCACCCTACATCTTCTCTCTATCATTCCCCCTTTTAAAAATCCTTCTTAGAATAGTGTCTTCCTCTTCATAATTTAATACGAGTGTTGGCGCGTGCGACATAAGGGCAGGGTAGAAATCTTTCGGATGAATCCAGTAAAGTACATGAACATCGCCTTCATTTAAACAAAGAATGCAAGAATTTAAAGGGGAAAATCTCCAGCAACTGTATACTCTTTCTCTCTCTCTCTGTCTCTCTCTCTCTCTCTCTCTCTCTCTCCTCTCAGAGCGATTACACGATGTTATATACAAGAGCATAATACACATTCCGGATAGTATCAGATCTAGAAATGAACATTTAGATGAGGATGATAAAGAGAGATGAGAATGATGCATTTTGTATACAAGGTATCCAGTCCACTTAGGGCAAAGGCTTCGTAAATGATGAAAGATAAAGGGCTCTTGGGGAAATTACTGAATCTCTCTCTCTCTCTCTCTCTCTCTCTCTCTCTCTCTCTCAACCACCACCGATCACCACTTGATGACAACAAAGAGGAAAAGTTGTATTGCATAGCAGGCAATAACAACAACACACGTTAAACTCAGTGTGCTCGGTAGTACAGCGTGGTGGTTACCTTACGATTTCTCTTAAAATATAAGGATAAGAAGGCCTACGACTAGTTGAAAGCTAACTGCTACGTACCTTAGCGGTATAGTTGTTTGTTTACTATATATTCTGTTTCTATATGTTTGTCTGTCTGCCTATCTGTTTCACTCTCTGCCTCTAATCGTATCCACTGACCCATCTTCGCTCAGTTAAAAATGATAAATGATGCAAGGTTCATATTTAATTTGTGCTTCGCATCATAGCCATAGCATTAATCGAGCAGGGGCATTTATATCTTACAATAATCAAGAAAAACACCCCCCCAAAAAAAACAACAAAAAACAAACAACAACAAAAACAACAACAAAAAAACAACAAAAAAGAACAAAAAAACAACAACAAACAAACAAAAAAACCTCTAATAACAATCTGAAGTGACCAATTCTATTATCTATACGTAATTTTAACCGAAAGTAGAAAAAAATAGAATGATTCCGATGAATAAAAATCAGCTGTAGTGGCGAATGCAGTACCGTTTATTAGTGGTAATTCGTGTAGCAGGTTTAGGATCCGGCGACTATTATTCATTAATGGTATAAATGATGGCACTCGGGCTGAATGAAACGGCCATTCAACCAACGATTCTTTGGGAAAGGTCGATTAATTTTCATAGTATTGCCCCACCCAAGAATTTTTTTCTCTCGTTTATTTATTAGCTTTGTCCAGCCTTTTTTTGTACATGTTGGTGGCATATTTTTTCATTAATAATAATTATGATTATATCCTGTCGCCTGTTTTTTGTTTTTGTTTTGATATTTTGATGCTTTCAATAATCCTATCTTCTCTTTCTGTTACTTTCCCCCAGATCGAGAAGACCAGTCTATTCTTTGCACGTAAGTATCCAAGCGTTTTGTCTACACCCAGTCGTGTAATAAAACGTGAAATAGGTCATTTTTTCCGCACAGCAAACTTTTGTAATGCAATACGGAGCACTAGTCTCGTGCAAATGTATATTTACAAATGAAGCGATATTAAGAAAGGGGCTTTTAATGCAGTGTTATCCTCTGTATGTACTCATATTGGATATTGTATCTTCTGAAAAGATTCTCTTAAAACCTTTTCTTTGCCCTTCCTTTCTAGTGCGTTATATTGTGGAATCTCGTATCTGTAATCCCACTAGACAGGCTGCCTCTGAGGTGTCGCCCCTCGCAAAATACAATTTCATTTAAGACAACCTGAGTCGTTATTGACTTTTCTGTATACAATGTGTTCAGTATAGCTTTTTGGAAGCTTATTGTTGCAGCCCTATTGGTGTATAGTGCAATGTGTTGGTATTTTTAAGTTGGCTGAAGCTCATTTTTTAACCTGTTTATATTTGGGGGTTGTGGTGTAACCAAAGGGCTTTACTTTTTTTTTAATTACGTTTCATTCATTAAACAAGAAAGGGAGAGAAATGATACTAAACCATGTTTCCAATTACCTGCTTTTAGTACTTATACTTGTGCTGGACCAAATCTAACGTCCAACATAAATCCGAATGGCTTTAGCGGACCTAGGTTTGAGGGTTAACTATATAGATCACACAGTTCAGGCGTTCGACGACTGTGTTTACAATCATGCAGGTTACTTCACGGCCAAAGCGTTTCCTTATACATGAATTTAAAAAAAGGGGGGGGTGGGGTGAAATTGTTCGAATAGTGCCGTACAGCTTTGGTTCAGTTACGAACCAATGTCTTCGGTTATTCTTGTTAGATCTGTTATTTCGAATAACACTTTACTTGTCCTTCCATGTGCGTCTTAGAATGGTAGCGATAAAATCACATTTCAATAAGCTGTGGGCATCATCCTTAGATTGTTGCTATTGAAATATCTCAGTTGGGCTCTTATCAATGGTTAGTCAAAACAGGATGTCGGCGAGATCCGTCATCTACCATTTGTGGGAACTTTTAGGGTTGAATGCTTGTACATGTAACAATGTTAACTGCGCCCATCTTTCTAAGTCGTAGGCGTGTACGTATTTTAAAGTTTTTATAACCTGGCATGCTTACAGCTGAGTTGATTTGGTTGTTTAACGTCCTACATAAGCACAATATAGATCATTTTCTGGACGGGCTCTAAGACTGACATCTGACAATTTTTTGTATTTCTACATGCGAGACAGGGCGGAACGACTAGACCTGAACAACTGGCCCTTTTTCTGTAGAAGAAACTCAGAAAAGGTAAAAAGACATTTTCATAGAAACTTTTATTTTCCAAAGACCAGAAAACAAGATAATGCGACAGTGTACCCTCTAGTTCAGCAGAGCGTGTCGACTCTATGTGCCCCAGATCTTATTATACAATTGTTAACATTAATTCCACCACAGAAGATCTAGAGGCCGGGAAATGCCACAGATTCCAACATAGAAATGCTTACGTTAAGGTTTTGAAATCGAAAAACAAGTTTACCTTTACAAAATACTTGAAATAACTTAAGTGAGTCACTATGACTTGTTTTGTTTTTTTGGTGTACTTCAGCATAGGAGAGTTGTTAAAATTTAACTTGCACATGGGGTTGTGACTAATTTATATCCATGTAGCACAACGACACCGTATCTAATTTTGGGTTTGGATCGTATAGTAGTACATGTACCATGTTTAAAGTACACTGTGTGAGGGTTGGGTATTGGTTCAGGATTATGTATACACGTACATTTACAAAGTTTTCAGAATCAAATTTATCCGGATGCCACATTAAAAAAAATTGTTTGCTCTCACACAACTAGAAGAACCCTTCCACCCACGAACGCATGAGACATACGACTCGGCGAGGATTTTGTCTCCGCTGATAGGAATGCTCCGCATTATGTGGCCTTAGTTCCTCCTGGTTATACGGGGCATCCGTAAAAGTACAAATCTAGGTGCTGGGAGTTTGATTCTGAACTTCGTGCAGTAGTCAGTAAGGTTCGCGCGCCGGCGGCTAGTGTCTGGCTAGTGTGAGAGTGTCCATCTGGCTGCCGGCTGCCGGCTCCGGGCTGTGACGTGACGCTGGTGTTGACGCCAGGGATTACCGACTGCGAGGTCCAGCATAACTAGCAGGACCAAAGGCTGCGGGGGTGCCGCCCGCCCGCTGTCCAGATAAGCTGACCGGTTGCTGGACTCAGTTGACTGGCCCATTCTCACCAGGCGTGGTCCTCCCCTCAACTCCCCCGGTCTGTTGTTCTTGGCTGCCTCCAGCGCCTTTCCATGACCGGTTCTGCCAAGTCAGCAGCTCAGTTTCATGACCACTCTCTTCATTCAGTGTCAGTGTCGTTGTAGAACCATGATACAGAGCAATCATGATACCTGCACCCTCTTGAGTCTTCATTGACCCAGTATTCGATGTTCTCAGCCTGTCTTATCTATGGGTCTTGCGCCAAGTTGGGGAAGAGGAGAAAGCGTATGGAGAGAATGAAGTGGTTACTGTGTTGTGGCACTACTGTACTACTTTATCGTCCACATGCATTCAACATGTTGCCAGAGCTGGTTTAATAAAATTAAGTGCATTGTTACGATTCAGTACGTGTAGTTCAAATAATACACATACTATTAAACTTATTATCCGTTTGCTCCAGAAGTTCATTTTTAGCGAAAAAAAAATGCTTTTGAGTTTCTTTCGTTCTCTTCTTTCGACATTTCACAAGCGACACCCCTCTTTAAAACTGTCATCAATAGTGTGTTAGATCCAGCTAAGGCCAGCTCATCCCATGTTATGCACGTGCTGGTGTTCGCATACCGGGTGGCCACAACAATATCGACCTCTTGAGTTTGTTCAGAGCTATACAATTACATTGTATAGATCTTGTGTTCTGAATCCCTCTAACACGTCTTGTTTGCTCTCGCCCATCTAAATCATCAAGTCAGGCATTTTGGTACGCTAATTGTCCACCGTTTCTTCTAAGGTAAAACCCATTGACACTTTGTCTTGTTGTGACTATAACAAGGGATATTTAACCAGGTAGTGATAGTTAATTAGATCCAACTCTAAAGCTACGAGCTAGTCAAGTCTGTCACAGTCTAATGTAGTAACACCTGCGGCAAACTGCATCCCGGCAGTAATAGTTTTTGACAGCTCAGCTTCATACAATGATACATGTATATTAAAACCTTGATAAAGAGAACCACAGTGTCAACAGATGGTTATGCTTATATATAACGCTGGATCTCTATGCGAAATATGCAATATTGTTACAATGTCAGGGGCGTGCCATAAGTTTATATTTTCGATTCTCAGACATCAGACTGCTGGGAAATACTTCACAATACTGATTGATTGCTTAAGCCTCGTCTTACACAGACATAAACATAAACTGAGTTAGAACATTAATAATAATAATAATAATAATAATAATAATAATAATAATAATAATAATTGTAATAATAATTTATGCAACGTGTTTTTCCTATAGGCCTGGTTAAACAAAAAAGAGGAAAAGGTTAAACTAGTCTTTTAAGGCTGTTGTTTCCATCCAGACATTTTATACTAAACAGCAGCTGGTTTGGCCTAAATAAATCATGCACAGTTTTACATGGAGTAAAAAATAACAACCAAACCCGTGTTAGCTCAGTCTGCAGTGCTGTTGGTTGAAAAGCAGAAGGGCAAGGGATCGAAAATCAACTAGTGCCTTTCTCTCTCAATTTTAGTTTTTTTTTTTTTTATTATAGGAAAACCCAGCGGATATTAAAGTAACCAGAGACTGCGCTTGGTCTATAGAGTTGGAAGTGCATCGCATTTTAAGTCATTAGAAAAATCTATGCTATGTAGTTGAAAGTATATTGCACTTGGTAAAATCGAAAGGTCAGGGGAGCCACGAGGCCAACCAACCGACCAACGTACAGACAGGGACAGTGAAGAAGTGAAGTGTTTTTTGGCCAGCTGGAGGTGCACCAGAGGTTGCGTGCAGGAGTTAGTGAGGTTGTCCTCGTCTGACGCCTGATTGATAGGCAGGTCTGCTGGTGAGGTACACGCACAGCTGTACATGCAGCAGGTAGACCAAGGCCTGCTTCCTGCTACCTGTTGACCATGCACTGTGTATTAATCTATTAGCCCTTAGTCTGAGGTGCTCGCCAGTCGACCTGACCCTCACCTGCCCGCCCGCCCGCCGAGATACAATTACTGTACCTGCTTCAGTACTCACCTGGGATGAGAGCAGCTGTCTACGGGGAGGAATTTAAAGCTGGTGTTGGTTGGAGAGGTGCTGAGGTCAAGGGCTAAGTAGGGAGGGTGGGAGACACAGAGAGCGGGACATTATGAATATTACACTTAAAAGAGAATGTGTGTAGTTTGAATAGGGCTAAGTAGGGAGGGTGGGAGACACAGAGAGCGGGACATATGAATATTACACTTAAAAGAGAATGTGTGTAGTTTGAATTGTGATGAGGTGACAGAGGCGCTCTTTTAATAGGCGGATGAGGTTTAAAGTAGAGTAGAGCAGATATATATATAGAGAGAGTGAGTTGATGAGAGAGTCATAGCGGGTTGAAAATTGAAATGTGATAGATTGAGGATGGAGAAGAGCGAAGTTTTTTTGTGTATATTAGTTTAGATACTGCCGTATGAGTTCTTTTATTCCAAACGATTGCACGAGCTCTTGGTTTTACTATTGAAAGGAAAACGACACGAAAGGAAATGGGCTTTTAATCCTTTCCTTTACCATTCACATTTCAAAATATGAATCTTTGCTTAGAGTTTTGTCTCTTCTTTGTGTTTTTGTGTATGTCTGTCTGTCTTATTCACAGACTGCCATGGATTCGGTGTAATCATAAATTAAAATCGTATCTAAAACCAATCTTAAACTTTGCATGTTTTGTTAACGATTGAAAACCCGCTTTTCATAACAGCGTAACAAACCACTGGAAATATTTTGACTGGCACAAGCTATCTTTAGCGGCAATTTAGTCATGAGCCAACGAAAAAAAATGTTACCTGGAACAATCCAATTTTTTCAAAGTGAAAAGAGAGATACTAGGGTGTATTGAGATAATTTAGTAAGAAGATAATGCCATTTTCTGACATCGTCTTGGGTCGGGATAGAATTCTGTTTCTTTGCATTTAATAAAAGTAGGTTTTGCAAGTCTATTTTGGTGCCTGGAGCGGGCTTGTGACTAGCGTCAACTGCCGTCAAGTGTCAGACCAGACAGCCACACTAGATTAATGCAGTGTTTACCTTAATTCTGAACTCAGCTTGAAACAGTTCATGTATCGCAGGAGCGTGATATACACAACACGGCATTGTTTAGTGATATACTGTATCTCAACAATGTGGCACAGCACCGATGCGCACAATATCGTCTATTGTTGATCCTGCTATGCTAGAGAAGTCGATTTATATGTGTGTAAGTGGAGGGAGGGGTGGGGTGTCTCTTATACAGTGTCAAACTACTGTGACCAAACAAGGAAATGGTTAGTGCCTGTGTCAAGATTGGTCCTTTAACTAAATTTCCAGCGACCGTTTTGTTTACCTGGGGGGTCATTTGGGTCAGTGTATTTCCGCCGGGAACTTTTACCTCTGTATTAACACAGGAGACGAACTCTACTTATCTCTGACGGGCATTAGGAGATAATTTGGTAACCAGTTGCCAGAGCATAGGCTTGGTATATGTCATACATATGTAGGTTTGTCGCACATAGAGTTTCTCTTCCTGTCTTGTATGAAGAAAAGAGCGGTTTTCTTTAATCGCGCGCGAAGCCTCCGTGTTAGAAAAAAACACCACCACAAAAAACCAGTGATATTCTGGGGTTTTGTAGTCTATTTAGGACGTATGGAGTCCCACTGACCAATAGCCATCATTGCCAGTGGTTTTGAGTGGACGAGTGTATCTGTGGGGAAAATCAGCAGGAGAAAAATAAACAAAAATATGCATTCTTTCCTACCATTCCACGCCTACTTGAACATGTGCAAGGAACAAACCTTTGAGGATTGCTGAATTAAAAATTAGAAGAAAAAAAAACAACAACGGGGGTGCATCGAAGATATCCCACAGCTTTAATATTTTAAATACTTGTACTTGCATTGCTTTTAATAAGTATAACTTAGTTGAGATAGACATGCTTTGCGGTGCTTTTTTTTTAATCAAACAAAACTGTCAACTGAGAGGAGACGCACAGCTCAATGTTTCTCATAAGAAAATATTTAGTCTCATGGAGAGCTAGGTCCGTGCACACAGTCGTGTAAAATATTCGCGGCCGTGTTAAGTCAGCTGCGGTGATAAGGAGTGAGATAACCATGCCATAAACCCCGCTCTGCCTACCGTACACACTGAGAAAGGCCAGGCCTATGGGGACTACGGACCTGACAACCTGACGCCCATAAAGTGTATAAACCGTATTTGTGTATATTTTTAAATAGTTTTTTTGCTTTCATTTGTACACTTCGATGTCTGGAAGTGTTGGCAGTTCTACCGCTACAGGAATGCTGGGCCCTGGACGAACATGCCTTCAACTGCCTGCTACCTGTACCTGTTCCTGGGTCCATTCCATTCCACTCAGTCCAGTAGATTAATTCTCGATAAAGACGGACTGGTCTGTCTGGGGGATGACAGGGGGGATCCCGCCTCTGTCCTAATCCTAATTGGATTCCATTGTTCCGGATGTTATTGTATGTAGGAGTAAATAGCGAGGCTAAAATATTTTCAGGACAATACACCACAGCGTTAAAGGATCTCAGTTTTCCCCCCTATGTGTGTCACTGTATGTAACATCCACGAACCAACCCCAACCCTCCCTTAAAAAATGAGTACAATTGTGTTTTTGACAAATATGACAGTTGAGGCTTTGAATCTGTTAGAAAAATGACAAGGCGACATTAACTTATAATGTTTAGTTACATTTGCAGTAAAAGGATGCGTTGATAGAACTGTAACAAATTGCTGAATGTAAATCATGTGTAGTTACAAAAAGCCACAATCACAAGCATGTGTGAAACACCGTTGATCATGTCTGAATATTCTTGTGGCACAGACAACACAAGCGTGGCACCGTTTTTGCTCATTTCTCCATGTCTACCATTGGGGACACCCGCGGGGATTTATCTTAGAGTTGATTTGATTAATGCACGCGCCTAGGGGTTCTCTCCCTCTGCACATAGGGATCTGCAAGATATCACCGACCGGTGGCTCTAGCCAGGTCTCATCTGAACTAGTTAACTCCTGCAGGAGGTTACTGAACGTAGATTTCAAAGTGGTTAATAATATGTGAACATTCGAATCTAGACACGGTGTGGAGTTGATATGATTTCTCATTTATGCCAAGGGGAATATTTGACTAGGTGGGCATCATGTAACTTGCATGGAAGTCGAAATTTCTGATTGGTCTCCAACCAAACTTTACTAAGTTGCTTGGTACCGCAACGAGTTCTTTTAATGTCGTTTAAATCACCACGCTCAGGCATAGTATTATTCGATCATATTTGGGGAGCGTCTATCGTCCTTGTATGCCGTGGCTTTGATTTCAAAGTGCTTCAAAATAATTCCAATCGGTGGCGAATGTATTAAATTTTGTTGCGTCCATCCCGAAGCTTGTATATGACTTGTATTGTAATGACACATTGTGTATAAAATTTTGTTTAGTCTAGAGTCCGAGTATCAATCTTCCTTGGAAAACACGACTAAGGGGGGCATTTCGGCGAAGAGAATCACACCCGCCGTCTTATACCGCGTCGTTTAAGAGAGCTGTTTGCCATTGGACCCAGATATACCGCCTATCTTCATTGATTTATGTTATCCTTTCAATACTACTCCGCTGGCAGGCTTGGTGTTTCGATATGATGCATCACCTAGGAGCAAACATTTAATTTGACTGTGAGAAACTTGCTTATTCTGCACTTCCCCAAGAATCTGTTTCAATGTTTGTTTTTTGCTGTTGTTTTTTTAACGATTCCACACAAAGAGCTTATGAGAAGTATTCTGCTTTCCTGCAGTTCAAAGCTGCCTGTTCATTTAGACCCGCTTGAAAACGACTGTGTAAAATGATCTGTATGACTCATTGTTTGGATTAATTACAACATAACCAACAGTGTAAGGAAAAGTCTGGACAAATTGTTATTGCTCCATAAATGAGCCCTCAAAGCATATTGATTTTGCCGTGGTCTCTGATCACTTACTCATCATGTTATTGTCAATGATAAAAGCAGTCTTTTATTTGTTTTTAATGCATTGTTTTGTGTCTCGTCGCTCTATGATCATCCATCTACATGCCGTATTTTTGCCAGGCGCTAGGGTCTCTCTTCACTTAGGTGAGATGTACTAGGTGCTGCCAATATTTGTGACAGAGTAATGTGTGGCTCTCTTCAGTTAGTTAACAATGGGGTTTTGAAGCATCCCCCCCCCCCCCCCCCCCCCCCCCCCCCCTTTTAGATAGCATGCGTTTTTCTAATATTTATATAAGATGATATAACTTTATGTGTCCTTGAAAGGCGCATTTGATGGTCCGTATATGCAACAAAACAAAACAGTATAGACAGCTATAACAGGAATAATTAAAAAGATCAATACTCATAATGGCATTAATAATAATAATAATAATAATAATAATAATAATAATAATAATAACGACAACGACAACAACAATAATGATAATGATAATAATAATAAATCACAATAACATCATCTAAAACAACAACAACAACAACAACAACAACAACAACAACAACATTTGAATAGGGTCGAAAGTGTCGAAGACCTCTCCCAATCACCCCCCCCCCCTGCCCCAATAATTTTTACAATTTGAAATTCTAAGCATGGGTCTCTTCAGTTAGTTAACAATGGGGTTTTGAAGCATGTCACAACAACTTTTGCTACAGGTCCCTGGTGTATAAACATCGAGATATTGCTTAGCTAGTCCCATTATTCCCGGTTAATAATCTCAACATAAAAAATATATCTGATTTACCTGGTCTGGGAAGTCGGTGTCTGGCTGTTAGCTCGTTTATGGTTAAAGCGACAGAGGAGTTCAAAGTTATAAATCTAGCGAGCTTGGACGAGAAAATTAATAGCCTTTCACTTGAATTAAAAAAAAAAGGTCACAAGGCAGGTAACTGAGAATGCCTGCCGCCTTCCCTTCCCCTACTTCTCGACGTCAATTTTTATGAAGATTGGGATACGCAATGTATAAACAATGCTTAGAAAAATAGTTGTGTAAGTTTCATTTGTAAATCTTTCTTGCTTAGACATAACCATTGTCCTTCGTACATATTTTAGATAAAAAAAAAGTTACAATATTAGCAATACTAGCAAAATAAAAACGTCCCTCCTTATTTAATTATTCTTTTGAGACCAGGTGTTTTACTTGATTTTGTCGTTGTTGCGAATAAAGCTGTAGGGCTTGTCTTTTGTTAAGCCTGTAAATTGATATGTCATGGAAAAATATCTTCTGCACCATTTACTCAATCATCATTCATCATAACAATATTTTGTCTCCCCTTAGGCCCTAGGTTACGTTTTTGTGGCATATGTAGAACTGGGATTATCTGTTTTTTTTTTTTTCTCTTTCGATATCCGAGAACCTTAATCTTGTAATCAAGTAAATTAAAATGCATTGCTCAGAAATTAACAAGTAAAGCAGTGTTGACAGTAACTAAAAATACGCAGATGGGGGTATGATAAATGGAAATCATGGGCCATGCCATGATATAATTTATTAATAAACTGTAAAAAAAAAGCTTGGCATGTCAGGGGAAGATGGCCTGTGAATAAATATATTGGAATGGGTTTCATTGTGTAACCAACTTACTTCTAATGGTAACCGCCGCAGATACCTCTGGGGCACCAAAGAGGCGTTAAACCCAGATCTCTCTCTCTCTCTCTCTCTCTTTCTCTCTCTCTCTCTCTCTCTCTCTCTCATACTAGAATTATAGACGCCTGGATGTTATTAGCTTATAATTATTAGATCTACTAACCAACTGTGTAGAGATTGTCTATTCCGACCATTGGCAGTTCGAGTCAGGTAAAAAGCCTTTCGTGATTTTAGAACAAAGCCATGGACACATAATTTGAATATATTAAAACCAACACAAAAATGCGGTGCAGCTAGGCGCACAATACGCCAGCAGAAGCGCCAGTCGTGGAGGAGATGATTTCTAAAATATACTCCCCTTTTCTAAAATCTGGCGATCGCTCAGACTGTTCCTTCTGCGGTGAAACACTTGAGGGAGGCTGATGGATCGTGTGTGGAGGAGGAACGGGAAATTGCAAACACACTACGCGCTGCACTTTCTCGGAATTCCTCCAACCACCATTACCATGTTTCAAAAACAGTCTGAGGAGAAACCGGTTGACTTCTCCTCAGACTGCTCGAAAGACTACAATAAAGTATTCTCCTTAATTGAAATACACTCCTGCCTTAAACTTCTGGAGATGGTCGCAGGCCCAGATTTGCATAATAAAAAAAAAAAGAAAAAGAAAAAAAATCGTCCAGTTCGATCTCTTCAAATTCTGTTACAGCTGTTTAACGAAATTTGGACTCCAGGTACTTTTCCAGAGTCCTGGCGTCAAGCCAAAGAAATCCTTATAAGCTGCCTCTAACTCTTTGAAAGAATGGTAACCAAACGACTATCTTGGCATATAATCTCTTATCCAACTTCGTGTGGATTTAAGGCCAGGAGATGTATTACGGATCACTTAATCTGCCTTGAAACATTTATTAGACAGGCTTTTTCAAAGACCAACACATGATCGCTGTCTTCTCTGACCCAGATAAAGGTTATGACACAACCTGGAAGAATGGCATACTTAAAAACCTTATAAACATAGGGTTCGAGGGCAACATACCCATATACATTAAAATGTCATAACTAAACGACAGTTCAAATAAATGTTGGATCCTCTCTGTCTGACGTTTTCGAGCAGGAGCAGGGTGTTGGCAGCGCTCTCTCTATAATTCTTTTTGGCATTCAAATAAATTGAATAACTGAGACTCTAAAAAAACAATGTAAACTGCTCGTTGTATGTCGGTGACTTTTTCGTCTGTCACAGAGCCTCTTCAAGTCCAACCATAGAGCGGTAACTCCATCTTCATCTCAAAGCTCTTCAGAAATGTGCAAACACAAACAACTGCAAATTCTCCCCTCTCAGAAAACGATAGCTGTTAGTTTTTGTAATTAAATAACATTTCACAGGCAGGGATCCTGATCTCTACATCGTCCGCGGCCAAAAAATTTCTGTAGAAGCAACATCTTATTGAACTCGCCAATATCGGGCTCGGAACTGGAACCTACTCCGATGCAAATACCTGCATCAGATGCAAAGCTAGTTGTACATAAGTTTATCAGACAAAACTGGAAAGCGCGATGGAACAACCTGACTAACAACAAACTACACTGTGTCCAACCACATTTAGGTCATTGGGCAGGAGTGTCTAAGGCTAAAAAACGAGACCAGGTGGTACTCGATCGAGTCCGACGTGAACATTTTCATCTTCCTGAAAGGGGAAGAGCCTCCAAAGTGTCAATACATGCATCTGTCAATTATCCATAAGTCACACCCTGGTTGTTTGTCCGCTTTTTTACCGGGAAAGAAATCTGTACTTGTCTTAAAACATTAGAGCGCATATTTACTTATTTTAGTCCTCAGCGCCTACTGGGGTATAAGAAGGACATGGGTGTGTTTGATAAAAGTTAACTGTGATAATCCTACATGTGGACCTTTTAAACTACCTTATAATACTCTTTAGTATTAGTTTTAACCAACCTTGTTATGCACAAATGTTATGCTTTTATCGCCCAGAGAGATAAAGGAGTCACCGTTGCTACTAGTATAATGTATTAACTGTTTTAGCACATCATGCGCACAATATAGCCGTTACCGCGATGACGTGCCATAAAAACAACTCACTCAATACCACTGCGTGTACAATGTATGATCTTTCTGTCCCCCTTTCAGAGGCGAGTCTGGTGCGGGTAAGACTGAGAACACGAAGAAGGTGATCCAGTACCTGGCCTATGTGGCCGCCTCCAACAGAACCAACAGGCAGTCCATCACCTCATCGGCGCCGGTAAGTCCTCGGATCTCACTGCCAATAGCCTACTGCCACAGTGGCGGCACCAGCAGCAGCTATAAAGTAGTACATTGTGCAGAGTTTAGTCGAGATAGATCTTACTTTTTAGAATTCACTAGTTATTTCTAATTTAGATCCCACTTAAACAGGGTTTTGGCATCTTAACTGCCATTCGTGGTTATAATTTTTTTTAGACTAGATTTTAATTTAGATGCACATTGGCAATGATGGTTACGTTGGACGACGGTGATCCAAACTGTGTGTCAGTTTGAAAAGTAGCATTGTTTATCGTTAAGCTTGTGGTGTCACCTGCATCAGTTAAACATATCCTGTTGTTTAAGCCTTTTGAAATTATACCCTTACTTGAGCAAGTGTGGCGTATGAATTCGCAGCGAAAATCCTTTAAAAAAAATTAAACAAAAGAGAACAATCGCACCAAGCCACGTCGTTGTAATAGAAAAACAAGCTGCGAAGTGGGCCAGAGGGGGTAAGTGTAAGTGGCCGTTCTTACATTGACATTTCAAAACAGCAATTTTGCTGCGTATTTTTTCATACTTGAAGGGTGGAGCCAGAGTTGTTGCACTCTATAGGGCAAATAACCCAATTACACAAGGCCATCCAATATGGTAAAAGAGACGACATGAATAGCGGGGCGGGAGGGTGCAGAGCAGAAATCCTCTGAGCCTTGGCCTGGGTGTAATGGTGTTATGATTTTGACAGATTATTGTCAACTTCCAAGCAAGTGCCCTGTTAATGTCACCTAAGGCTTCACCGTCGTTACTCCTTTTCCCAATCAAAACTATACACTGACAACTCTGCATCACGAAAACGATTCTATGAACCCATGAAGAGCTTGCAGTTAAATAAACCACTAAATGTGCCAGTCAATACATTGGGCGCGATGCATCCAAGGCCACCCGAATTCATTATAAATAATAGTTGTCTTTCCTTGACCTCTCCATTGTTTTTAATGCGTGGAAATAATAAGTAAAATGAAGAAATGACACCACCAGCTAAACGGTCTATCGGATGATCACCCCTAACCATGATTATCGTTGTGTGACTGAGTTTGACTAACGCTGCACGGTGATGCACAATGCACCTAATGAGGAGGCACATAGTGTAACACATACCCATTGCTATAGTCAATTAGGGTTAGCATACTGTTTTGATTTTTATTATGTGGAAAATTTCCCCTTAGAGCCTTTTCGAACTGCTCGTTTTATTTAGTTTTATATTAAGCTCTTTTTGTGTGTGTAAGAGATAGGAGATAATTAGTGGTTAGCTTATGGCTAATAATGATTATTGTTTTTTTAACTCTTTACAGTCACTTACATCAAGCATTATAATTTCATTAGTTCAGAGCTTCACATTTTTAAAAACATGTGCACTATCAGTGAGAGGAAGATAATACACTAATAAATCTGGGGATTTTAACCAATTTCCACCCCATTTATAAGTAACCTTTAGTGTAAATATGTATTATTATTATTGTTGTGTTTTGTTGTTTTTTGTATTAATTTTCTTGCTGCTTGAATATAACTTCTGAGGTAAATCATATGTATCTTGGTTTGACACAAGTTTTCTCTTATTTAGCCCATTAGGCATGGATGAAATATATATAGAGGGCAAAGAGTAAATTTAAAAAAAAATTAAAGGCTTCTTTGACAATGAAGAAGATTAATAGCATGCAAAATAATGCATAAAATGTTTTTTTTTTAACTTAATTTAAAAAATCGTTTGATCTGACACACCAATAAGTAAGCAAACAAAAAAAAATTCATTTTTAGGTGAAAATATAAAGGAATATCCATCATAATTTTTAAATTGGATCCGAGATGAAGTTTGACCAGTTTTTGCAATTTACCTTAAATAGTTATATAACTACTTGATAGAGGTAAAAATAAATAGATAATGCTGTTTTATACTAGAGCTGGCCATAACAGTACATAGTACCTGACTTAATACTTTTTTTTTATATAGTACATGTACATGTAAATGTCTTTTTTTGTTTACTTGAAAATATGTCTAATTAGCATTTTATGCTAGTATTAGTTTTAAAAGCCTCATAATCATGAAAGATTTTTTAAATGGCTTAGTTTGAATAAGAAGCAGTAGTTTATGAAAACTGATTTTCCATATAGGTTTTTTTCCACTTGTGTGATGTTCGTTTTGTATCGTCCCTGTGAAAGATACATTATACATGTATTAAAATATTAATTAAACAATGAACAATAAAAGGTCTTGCATGGACTCTGCTTCAAAGGATATTCTGTTATCACTCAATTAGTATACTGAAAATTCATGCCTGTAAAGTTTGACTGCCACCTTCCGCCCAAACATTTTTCTCTCTCTTCTCTGCCTCTGTCTTTATTTCCTCAGACTCCATACCCACACCCCCCTCTTCTTCCTTACCTCTTTGTCCTTGTTTTTCTCCCTTTTATAATTGTGTATGTCTCTGTCTGTCTGTTTGTCTCCCTGTCTGTCAGTCTGTTTGTCTGTCTGTCTGTCTCCCTGTCTGTCAGTCTGTTTGTCTGTCTGTCTGTCTCCCTGTCTGTCTCTCTCTTGCTTACTCTCTTTGTTTTGGTTGTACTCCATTTTTGTTCATCGCTCTTTGTCTGTCTGTCCGTCTGTCTGTCTGTCTGTCTGTCTGTCTGTCTGTCTGTCTGTCTGTCTGTCTGTTTGTCTGTCTGTCTGTCTGTCTCTCTGTTTATTTGTCTAGTTCCGTATCTCTGTCTAGTTTCCCTATATATTTCTTTTTCTAATTATAATTATTTCATCTCATAGTGCTTCTTTGTGACTATTGTCATTATTTTACCCTTTCCTATTCCATTTCAATCACACCTCCCCCCCTCCCCTCCTGCAGCTACAGCGATTCAATTTATTATTGATGCCGTCTTCAATATTCATTCACTCAAAAACCCGGATTAACTTAATATACATGTACATTTATAGCTTTTAATTATATTTATTTTTATGTAGTCCTTAGATTTATCTGCTATTTTACATCGCTTGTATCACTTATACATTGTAAAATGGATAAAATTCTTGACCACCGCGTGGTTTTTATAGTTTATACCAGTTAACACCATCCGCTGCTAAAAGTTTCATAATTTAGACCTAGTTTGGTCACAAAAGAGGAAACTAAAATAAACGGCAAGAAAAGCTAAATCCAAAATCAATGATAAAGAGAAAAATTAAGACACTCCCGGGTCTTTATCTTTAAGCATCTTTATTTTTGCTTATATCATAACTATTATGTGATGTTTTTAGTCGACGTAGAATGTTTCGATATAAAGTTTACTTTGATAGCTTGTCTGTAAAAGATTATTCGAGGATATTGAAGGGAAATTAAATTAAAAGAACTATCAGACCGAACCTCTTTCGGAAAACCAAAGAATGAAAATTTGATTGTTGAAAATTTAAGGGTAAGGAAGGTGTAGCGCGATTATTATATCAAAAGAGAACAATCGCACCAAGCCACGTCGTTGTAATAGAAAAACAAGCTGCGAAGTGGGCCAGAGGGGGTAAGTGTAAGTGGCCATTCTTATTTCCCTTAACTTGTACATTGACATTTGAAAACAGTAATTTTGCTGCGTATTTTTTCATACTTGAAGGGTGGAGGCAGAGTTGGTGCACTCTATAGTGCAAATAATCCAATTACACAAGATCATCCAATATGGCAAAAGAGACGACATAAATAGCGGGGCGGGAGGGTGCAGAGCAGAGATTCCCTGAGCCTTGGTCTGGGTGTAATGGTGTAATGATTTTGACAGATTATTGTCAACTTTCAAGCAAGTGCCCTGTTAATGTCACCTAAGGCTTCACCGTCGTTACCCCTTTTTCCAATCAAAACTATAGACGGACAACTCTACATCACGAAAACGATGAACCCATGAAGAGCTTGCAGTTAAATAAACAATTAAATATGCCAATCAATACTATGGGCGCGATGCAATCAAGGCCACCCGAATTCATTAGAATAGTTGTCTGTTCCTTGGCCTCTCCGTTGTTTTTAATGCGTGGAAATAATAAGTAAAATGAAGAAATGACACCACCAGCTAAACGGTCTATCGGATGATGACCCCTAACCATGATTATCGTTGTGTGACTGAGTTTGACTAACGCTGCACGGTGATGCACAATGCACTTAATGAGGAGGCACATGGTGTAACCCATACCCATTGCTATAGTCAATTAGGGTTAGCATACTGTTTTGATTTTTATTATGTGGAAAATTTCCCCTTAGAGCTTTTTCGAACTGCTTGTTTTATTTAGTTTTACATTAAACTTTTTTTGGTAAGAAATAGGAGATAATAAGTGGTTAGCTTTATAGGCTAATAATTGATTTTGTTTTTCAGGTTTGAAGTTATCTGTAAAATGTTTATTGTTTTAATTTAAGCTTAATTACTCTTTATGTGTACAATAAGTATACATACTTATTGTACACATAAAGAGTAATTAAGCTCTCATGATAAACAAATGTCATGAATTGAATTTAGTACTTTTACTAAAGTTTCATTAATTTGTACTTTTAAAGACGTAATTGAGATACCGATACTCTTATAGCCGATCTGGAAACTTCCTCTTCCAGTGTATGGTTTCCTACCTAACTGAGCTTGTTTTTTACCCCCTTAAATTAAACAGAAAACTCTGGGCGCCAGAGTAGTTTTTATTATTTGACCTAGATCTAGACGATTATTTTCTGATTTAGTTTGTGGTATTTAACCTAGTTTTAGATGCAACCGCTTGGAACATGTAACCTCATTACTTCCACCCACCGCACCCCATGCTGGTACGCAGGAAGAGTACATAACGTATAGACAGCGATGAATATTTCTGCTGCATGCATTGGATGCTCCCCAGTTGACTTATAATACAATGTACTTGAGATGTATAAAGATAAAGACTACGGGAACAGAGATGCCAACACTATCGGGCTACCCATCAATATCTGTATTTCTAAATAAAGAAAGCCATGCTCCCTACCCTGCTAGGGCATCATATCCCTATCTTAAAGAACTTAGAAGGAAGAAAAAGGTTCCCAGGTGAAATAATTTGGGTTAAAAGTTATATCTGCAGCAAACCTCATTAAAAAAAAAAAAGATCTACTGCCCAAGAATTTTTGGTACGGAGCAATTCACAAGCGTGAATATGTAAAGCCAATTTTCTCTCAAAATATTCCCTTTTCTTCGGGGTCATTGCACAATATGACTGATTGTACAGAAACTGGTTGGCATCTCTGTGTCTATGATACTCAGAAACGTCCTCCCCCGGTCTCCCAGTGCATGCTGATCTTTGCTGCGCTTGAGCAAAGCATGCAATCTCTCACTCTTCTTTGCCTCTGAAGTGATTTGACCGTGTAATTTCTAGCAATAATTTTTATACATTGAGTAGACTAGAACAGACGAGTTGAGATAAGAAAACAGACGATGGTTTCGGGCAAGGTTATTGAAAATGTTAAGATAAAGAAAGACCCCCCCCCCCCTCCCCTTCTTTCCTTTTTAATGAACTTCGACATATTGGTATGTCTTTATGATTACAAGTATTTGCCGTCAGTTTTTAAATCTTGTTTTAGTTTTGATCACCCCCATTTTAACCTGAAAGTCTGGACTACAAACCCTCAGAGTACTAAGTAGATGCCAATTCATTATCTGGGCTGGATATCAGTTTCTCTAGTCGGCTAGTTGGTGATGGTTTAGTTTTAATTTTGTAGTCTTTTATCCCTTGATATGCTTCACCGTACTGTCTTCATTGAAAAGCTTTGCCCGTGTCTGCAGAATAATGAAGTTAGTTGACACTATGCTATTTTTCTTGAAACACCTCTAGATCAGGAGAGCTAGCCTGAGGAATACCAGCCACAATCTTTATTCTAGACATTGTTTACCACATAATGATTGTGTGTGTTTCCGCGCACATACCAGTTAAAACTGTGTGACTTTCACTGCTGTAGCTAACCAGTTACTGCCTTGTTGTCGGTATTGTAATAATGAACACTAACCCTCCTATGGCCATTGTTGTGAATGTTAATCTCACACTCGTGACGTGCATATTTTCTCTCCTCTCCACCCAACGCGTCCCCGACCGCCATACAGGACGCAGGGAAGGGTAATGACCAGATGTTAAAACAGGTACACCACTCAATAACAACCATGCTGATGCCAACCAGCCTTATTAATTAGGACTGTCCCTCTCTTTCAAGTCTGTTCTGTGCGTCCCCCACTGTCCTCAATCCTCCATCCCCCTCTCCCAATCTGTGTGGCCCTTGGTTGTTAAAGTGTCATGTGGACGTGCTTTCAGTATGAGTTTGCCCCTTGATTAATAATTTCCAGATCTTGCAACGATAACATTTGTGTGAATTTTGATGGGTGTGTAAGTCTTTTCAGTGTTTGCCATTTCCCCTATTTTGCATGATCCTAGACGTGGTGACAATTATAACTTTACTTGACATAGAGAGGAAAAACGTATTTTATTCTGGGGCTGAGTGAATACAACTACCTGTTAAATTTCATTACCATTAATGACAGTGGAACCCAGTAAATATTAATTCCCAAGTTGCTTGTTCCTTGTTTGGTGTAAACCTTCCCCAACAATATGATCCCAGGCCTGTTGACAATAAAAGTAAATTACAGTCGATGTCATGTCGAGTGGATCTAGGAAGAAAGAGTCGCAAAACAGTCCTTGCCCAAAAATGCATAAAAGAGCACGACTTTATGTTGCCCAGATACCCTCCTCCCCCGTCATAACTTTTTAAAAAATCTTTCGAGTTTAGGTTTCATTTAGTTCACGACTGAAAGTCTGATAATTTAATGCTAGTAAATTCACGCTTGGAGTTAATATTGTAATATAGACTCGGCGTAACTTAATGGATAATATGACCCTTACTCCTTAAGTGAGCTAGAAAAGTGTAACATAATCATATTCCATTTAAAATAAAACCAGAATCAATCTGTATATTAAGGTTTAAGCATTGATTTGATTTTGAGTGTTTCATAACTTTTTTTCTTTCTTTGTTGCTGCTTGTTTTCTTTGCGAATCATACTTATATATCCATGATTTGTATTCAAAATATACCCCATATTGTATCTCACATATATCTCACTTATTTGGGTGCCACTCATCAAAATTATACAATTATATCGTGCTTTATATTACTCTCACGGAAGTATATCATGCCTTTCACAATATTTTACTTTTTCACCCAATTCATAACTTTGGTGTGTTAAAAAGTTTGATAGTACAACATGTATCTGCCCATCTACACTATTTAGCCTTTCTTGATTATAACATATTTTTGTACACTTTTGTCATGGTATTACTAATGACTTCTGACGTAGACACAACATGAACTCACCACACATTACAATGCATCTTGCCCAACGCCCGCTCTTGAACTTGCAACTCCTGGATTACCTAAACGTGTATCCCCTTTCAATGTAAATTGTTTCATCAATATCCAACTTACACATCCCAATTGCACCGAGCATTAATTTTTTTGTTCAAAACATGAGACATGATAGTTGTTCTAACATTCAGTAGGCCTTTCAGCTGCTAAGATATAGCTGATTTAGAAATAATGAACGAGGGATTTTTATTAAAGAAAAAAAATTGGTGATGATTAAATTGTTAACTGTTGTTGAGTTAAAAATTATCGATGACTATAAATTGAAGATGTACAAGGAAGCAGCCAATATCAATTTCGATTTTGCCTCAAACGTTGGAAGCAGTCGAAGCCATTTTTGATTTAACTTCAGACGTTGTGAAATTTAAGAGTCTAATGTGTTGATGAAAAGCTAGCTAATTTGATGGCACTGTTTTAAGTTTGACGGATGTTTTGTCACATTATGAAACTAACGAATATAGGATGCTTTGGCGTCGCTGAAAACCCAGATCTTAAACAAGTGCGAACGAAATAACACATTTTTTTAATAGACCACCTCCCCTTCTCTCTCTCTCTCTCTCTCTCTCTCTCTCTCTCTCTCTCTCTCTCTCTCTCTCTCTCTCTCTCATTCTCTCTCCCACACAAAACCATCAATCTTTTCAAAGATATTAGGTCAGGACCATTTTATGAACGCCTTTACAATCTCCTCTCTCGCTTTTCAATGTCCTACTTCAAAGTGTCATTTCCAAATTAATTTTCTTTTACCACCACGAAAAGACGGGGGCCTCCGGTCTTGTCGCATAATTATACCATTACGCTGACATAAGCCTAACCAGAATGTAGATCCTGTTGTCTCCGTGTATTTTTTTGCGTTGTTGCAGCTTTCTTGACCTTCCTTCTTTGTTAACCTGTGTCAAACCGGGGCAAAGGAAGCCCACACTTGTCTCCGTCTCTCTCTTAGCCAGATCTAAGCGTTTGTAGTTTTACTGTCTCACTTGTAAAACACAGTGCGTGTAGCAGCTGGGCTTAACTCAGTTTGTCTGTCTCTCTGTCCACCCCCCCCCCCCCCCCCACCCCCCCCCCCTCCCTCCGTCCCCCCCCCCAACCCCTTTCTCTCCCTCTCTCTCTCTCACAGTCGTAGTGACCCACATCATCATCTTGTCTGTGACTTGGTTGTGAGAAAATTTTATAAACACCCGAGTAAAACACTTTCACTTAACACTTAGGCTGTTGTCTCTTTCATATTTATTACATTTTTTTCTAAACGATTGATAAGTAAAGGAAAAAATAAAAAAAAGTTTTACTGCATCTCTCAGAAACGGAGAGACCAAGTCAATCGATTCTTTCTTATGGAGAGACAGATGTAGAGAGCAGATAATAGTGGGTTGAAAGTGGAATACCATAGTTGTTTTTTTTTTTTTTTTTTTTGGTAAGGAGATAAATAAAAACTAACAATTAGCAATTGTAACAGCACACTGTGTTCTCTGGAGAGGGAGAGGGGGAGTGTTTAATGAACGTCTTCTAGGTTCCCCTGAGGGATCCTATACGGCGGATAGCACACTTGGTGACTGGAACTGCTATTTTAAAGAAATACCAGTTGGGTCTACAGGGTCAGTTGTATCGGTCATGCAATTAAAAAGTCTTTGAGGTTGGTGATATACTCAATGTTATAGTCGCCTTTCTCCAAAGGTGCTACACACCCTTGCACAGTTTATACAAATAATCCAGTGTACATTTCAAACACTAATCGAAATACAACAATCACAGCTAGACGCGATTTTTAACTTCTAAATTTTAAGACAATTTTGTAAAATAATTTTTATAATTTAATTAGTTGTTATTTTTTGTGTGGCTTCTGACATGTCTCACTTTGCTTGTGTCTCGGCCTGCTTGTATAACTGCACCCCAGCGAGTGACTGCTATACTCGGCATGCTTACCCGTGTTTGCCTCCCCTCTCCCTCTCCACCATGTCTATGATGGTGGTGGGTGTATTTCACGTGAATCCCTTCTCAAATACATAAACAAGCACCAAAAGATACTCTTCTCTTCCTTATATCTCACTATCTCTTCCAAAGTAACTTCTCAGCAGGGCAGGTAGTTAGCCATGTAATTAAAACGATGCTAGTAAAAGAAGAGAGATGAAGCAATAGCACAAGGCATGAAATAGAGTTGAAGCAAAGAGCAAGACAAAAGTAGCCATTGAATAAAGATGCTCGTAAAACAACTTTGTTTAGAAAAAAAAAAGAAGGAAAAGAAACAAGTTCAGCGAAAGCAAACCATTCCTGTCAGCCACCTTTAAGATAAAGACACATCTAGGCAAAATAGCCCAAATATTGATCGACCAATGGTTGGAAAGTAACTAACAAGAAATGCAACAACTTGGAAAGATGTGAATGATTCACAGTGTTTTGTAGGCATGTCGTTTATTACTGAATTGTTCTCTTTCTTTCCTGTTCTCTCGTCCTCCCCTTACCCCCTCTCCTCCGTATGTTTGTGGACCTCTCCTGTTTCCAAACTCTAGAACCGAGATTTCAACCTTGTAAGTACCCAGTAGTGTTTGTAAGAATCGCATCATCTTCATACCGTTCATCATCACAATTCCTGTCGCCAGCCACCACCTCCCTGCTCACACCAACACTGTGTTTTCACAAGACCTGCCGCCAGTGTTCATCATGATAGTTAGATTTAAAAAAACAACAACAAACAACAACAACCCATTGCTTTCAATGTCTCCGCAGCTAACTCCTCATTTTCACTACACTGTGTTGCAATGTTACGATGGATTTCGAAGCTTCAGCAGACGTTTTGTATTGTGAATATACATACATGTATCTATTAGTCGAATTAGAACCTCCTGTGATAAAGATGTTGCTCTCACATCACGTCCTTTCTTCCTACTTGATAAACAACAATAACTTCAATAACAGCATTAACAACTACAAAAACTACCAAAACTACCACCGCAACCACCACTTAAGCCTTCTGTCCATGTACCACCAGCAGCTTGGACAAAAAATAAATCTTATGGTCTAATATTATTACACTGTCAGAAGAAACTTTTTATGACATACAATACTCCTCCAGGACTCCCACCTTTTTTTTTTTTTTTTTTTTAGGTTCATGCATGGCAGGTCTCATCAATCAGAAAATATTATTGTTCGAGTCTCAAGCAAAACCAAAATCGCATATTGACTAACCAAGATATTAGAATTGTCAACATTAGTAAACATAGTTACACTGACTCAAAAACAACAAAACAAAAACAAGGGACAACACATTTACTTCATAAATTTTTTTGCATCATAGTTTTCATCGTTATATGTTTTATGTAAAATTATATCATTTTGATACCATTTTTTGGGCATTTTGTTTTTGCACTAACAGAAACTTGTCATTAACAACTCTCTTCATTTGTGTTGTTAGCATTAACAAATTTTGATCATCGGAGTGTTGACTCCTTTGGTGCATGTTTTTAGGTGTATTTTCTCTATTGGGTAAGAAGAAGGGTTTTGATATTGGAAATTGCATTTTAAAAGGGTGACACTCATGGGTTATCAATTTTTCTCTCTCACCCGTATACATTTTTTTTTTATCATCATGCCTTCATTTGATTTATACATATTTGTGCTTTAAATGACTTCTACGATTTTATTTGCCAAAATAAATTTGTTTTTAAAATGTCTCATTTTTGGGTAAAATTTTTTGCTGCCTTCTCCACACGTTTTGCTGGGAACAAAGATTACGCTGGTTGCTATAATTTACTGCTTTAAAGTTTTAACACTGCAAGTCATTCTGTTGAAAATTTTAGGGCCGACAGGCCACATAGTTTATTATCTGTCATTTATCGAAAATAATTATTTCTTATTCCTTTTTATTTCTTTTTTCCCCCTTTTTTCCCAGATAGATGTACTTATTTCTTTTAGTGTTTTTTAAATTTTTTGCATATCATTCTTCATCATTTGAAATAAATGTTATGAAATAAGGGCTATATTTTTCATCTTTGTATGTAATATTGGAAACATTTTCTAGAAATAAAAGTTGAATTTTCGGCTTGATTTGTATAAATTTGCCTACCTTGTTGTCCAACCTGTGACATATGATCTCTGACCTGCGGCCATGCTGTTTTTCAGGGAGAGCTAGAAAACCAACTGCTGCAGGCCAACCCCATCCTTGAAGCCTTCGGTAATGCCAAGACCATCAAGAATGACAACTCTTCGAGATTCGTGAGTCACATATTAACTTGTAGACCAGTCAGGCTCGAATGACATAATCTTACAGTCAATTGTCATACCATTAGTTTACTATAAAATTTTTATTATTCACCTTTGTGCTTTGTTTTTGTTTTTAAAGTCTACCTTGAAAATCTACCATGATTTTTCAAATTTGTACAATGAAAACACACAGTGATAATTTTGAAAAGCAAATTAATTACATGAAATCTTAGTTTAAGAAAGGGGGCCTTGATTCTATTGAGTAATAATAGATTTGCTCTTTGTTTTTAACCATGTAATGATCTTATATGTGTGAATCGCATCTTATTTGTTTTAAGTGTCATATAAAATTCAAAGTGAAGAGATATTATTAATTTATTTTTCATATTTTTCAGGGTAAATTCATCAGAATTAACTTTGATGCCTCTGGTTACATATCAGGAGCAAATATTGAGACATGTATCCTTTTAAAAAAGTGCCAGCTGTATGCATTAAAGCAAACGGTAACATCAAATGTTGGATCCTCATTCTTACAAATCGTAGGCCTAAGTCTTCTTTTAAAGGGGTATACGGTTGTAAGAATCTTGTTATACTAGTAACGAAGATGAGTCTGCTTAAGAGCTAGTTATGAAAATCAAATATTCAAATTTAGGTTCATTAATTTGAGCAAAGGGCGAGTGTTTTGCAAATTAAAGGGGTAGAGTAATAGAGAGACTGACTTCTGGGTACAGAGAGAGAAAGGGGCAACAACATTGAGATGGTGGAAGGAATGCAATATCCTGTCATGAAAATGCTGTTGCCCTTAACAACTGAAAGATCTTCTGGAGAAGTCCAGATCTGTGCGTCAGGCTGAAAGTGAACGAAGCTTCCACATCTTTTACCAATTTCTCCATGGGGCCAATGCTCAACAGAGACGTAAGTTGACGCCGGTTTTGTGTGAATATTGATGTGTATGCACATCTCTTGTACCAGTCTAGCAAATGAAAAGTGAAAACAATTTAAACGCTTAAAAAAAAAAAACCTTTTTGAAGTAAGAGAAAATTAAAAAGAATGCATTCAAAGAAAAGATGTTTTTTCTAGTTGCACAGAAGAACAGGATTGGGTCATTTTAACTTTGCTTCTGTTCTAATAGGATTTTGATCAAACAACATACCGGCTAAAAAAATAAACGTTGTAGAAAACTGTTATTTCAAACTTTATGTCAAAGCCAATAACAAAAATTTGCTACATAACCTTTTGATAGTGCATGATTTAAGGTCTATTCCTTGTGAGTGCACTTAAAATGTATAAAAGGTAAAAATTTAGATTTTTTTTAAATTTTGAGATGAAACATGTGCATTTCAACACAAAGAGATGCCAGCACAAAAGCATTTTAATCATGTGCACAACATATGTGCGGTGGAATGGAAAAGTTTAATAAATTCTGATAATTTTGTTCTCACTCTTTGTGTATCTGCAGAGGAGTTTCTGCTGGAGGAGTGGGGCAAGTACTCGTACATGACCCACGGCAAGCTAATGGTGCAGAACATTGACGACACAGCTGAGTTCAAGGCCCTCACAGAGTCTATGTCCATCATGGGCATCTCAGAGGACGATCAGACAGGTCTGTGGGGATGGATTTTTTTTTTCTTTGGTCTCATTGATTTACTTTAAAGAAAATTTTATTTTTTAAATGCTTTGTTAGTCAGGAAAATCTATGGCATTGACAGAAAAATGACCAACATATTCAATAACCAGAGAGATATAAAGATTCCTTGATTGTGTAGGTTTTTTTAAATCAAGTTTTTAACATGCACAATTAGAACAATATGTTGTGTTTGAAGCAAGGGGCATTTGAAAATGTAAAATGTGAGAAAGTCATTTTTGAAGTATGCACAAAACCCAGCAGACATTTATATAAATCTAGTTGTATAGAGAAATGCCAAAAGAACCCTGTAGCACTTATCTGGCATAGGAAGATTATTAATTTTAGAAAACTATTGAGATTATCTTGAGATTTACCTAGGTGACAATGATACGCTGGATCTAAATTAAGATAAAACTACACTGTAAATCTTCTGACACCTTGCCGCTGGTTAGGAGGCTTGCGTGTTTGAATGATCTCTAGAGCTATGCTGGCTGGAGATTTGTCTCCTGGTAGGGTCACACAAGCCAGACGTATTGAAAGGTAGAGACCAGACTAAGAGCAGTCACTTGCCCTCCAGGTTGGGGGTTGAGCACGGGGCCAACAACTCAGTGTCGTAAAGACTGCTACAGAAACTGCAATAGCTATCCACAAAACCTGCTTGGTTGAGGACGAGTCCTCTCATATACAGCTCAAGACGGGTACCGGTGAAAGCTTTAGCGAAGCCGGTTTGTTGACAGCTCCTCTGACGACCAAGAAGATGACGAGGCTAGGGACTGGACAGGGTCAGGAAGAGCGAGACTAGCTGATGGAAGCACCGTAATCTATTCTGGAAATAAGGAAGCTCAAGCACAAACACATGGAATCGCACTACTGATAACAACCGAAGCAACACATCCACTATTGTCCTGGAAACCTGTATCACCAAGAATTCTCACTGCAAGATTTAAATTGAAAGGCAGGAGAATCACCACCATCCAGTGCTAGGCTCCCACAAATGTAGCAGACTTCGAAGACAAAGGAAATTTTTTTTGAAAGGTCCAGATGGTGATCGACAAAGTTTCAGAGAGAGATATGAAAATATTTTTATGAGATCTAAATGCTAAGTCATGGATCTCCCCCGACGGCAAGACGTGGCGGCGAAGCAGCCAAGCCAAGATAAAAACTGCTGGTAGTACATCGGCCGAGCTGTAGAGGACCAGCCAGAACCGAGTTCGGTGGAGGGAATCAGGAGGCTTAAATTAAAACTTAAACTAAACACTGTCAATAAATCACAAGACTAAAATATAGATATAATCAATAGGATGATACTTTTCTCCCCCATTATATCATATATGTCAGTTACAAATTGATGCTTTGCAGGTCTTCCCCACATATCATATATGTCAGTCGCAATTTGACGAACCTTTTCCATGCAAAACTTACAGTGAGCAAGTTGCATTTTGATGTTTTCGTCCTACAACTTAAGGGATGCACATTTGATAAAACATTGCAAATTTAAAAAAAATGTTTTTAGCCTGCACCATTGTTAAAACATTTATACTCAGTCTATAAAAGACTTTACAAATATACCCATGACAAAATCCGAAGATTAAAACTCATTGGACCATTCCTTTATGTTTCCACAGCGGTGCTGCGCACCATCTCGGCTGTGCTCCTGCTGGGAAACATGATGTTCAAGCAGGACAGGAACTCGGACCAGGCCACCATGCCTGATAACACTGGTGAGCAAACTACACAGTGTCTATGATATATATGTATGCAAAGTACATCATCGCGTTGCTAACAAAATGGTCTATCTCAAATTAATGTGTAGTTTTCAGGAAAATGAAAGAAATTGTGTAAAATGTCTTTCTTTTTTTTTAATAAAAAAAATTTGGCCTAGCCATAATTTTTCTTGTTATTGACCAGACAGGTGGGTCATTGTTATTTTGACCTATCTCTGAGACAGACCATTAATGTTTGTAAGATGACAATCAGATATGTATTTATTTCTTTAACCATGAAGTGTTCTTGCATCAAAAACTCATTGTGCATTGTGATATTGAACTTGAGAAACAACTTGGTTAAAACATTATATTGAATAGAACTCTATAATTATTGCTGTCTTTATATATAAAAAAAAAAATCAATTTAGTTTAATAAAATCCCGATTTTTTTGTTTGATTTTTTATATGTCAAATCTTATTGAGCATAATAATTTTAAAGCTAACGTATACACACAATTCTTATAATTCCACTATGGCTGCATGAATAGTTTGGCTAGGTGAACGTCCGTCTCCTCGTTATATTGTAGATCTTTTAAAACACTGAGCCTGTTGCCTTGCCGATAACCGTTAGTAACGTGCATAAACAAAATGGCGATATTATTATTATTATTAAATTATCGATAGTGTTATGTTAATTTTGTATTCCTCTCTCCTTTCCCGATGAAATGATTTTTTTTTTATCGATAATGACGATCGTTTTATCCCCCACTGTTCTAGGGCTAACTAAGGTAAACAAGTGATCTCACAGTGTTTACATGTAATGTTTACCTTTTCAAATGCGATTTATAACCCAAATGGTCAGAAAAATACGCTGAAACTAGTGAAAGCAAACACTGAAAAGAAATCTTATTGTCAAAGGCAGACGTCCATTTGGCTGATCGAAATTCTAGTTCTTCCTCCATGATCCCTTTTCTAGAGTCTAGATTGGATCTCTAAAATCTAACCGATCGTGGATCGCGTTACGTCCATTCAAATTCACACTAGATTCTAGTTCGAAAGCTAGTTATCTAAATCTATCGGCCTAAATCTAGACAATAGTAAATTTCTATTCTTTCAATTAATACAACACTACTAATGTTTTAGGTTTTAGAATCTAGACCTTGATAATTAAACAACGGCTGGTATCACCATGAAGACTGAATAAGATCAAATAAGAAATAGGCCCCACAATAAGAGGAGATGCTAGCCTAGCATGGGGATACTCGAATTGTTGGTCTATAGGCGGGCGTGGTGGTCCGACATAAAAGGTTCGTGGTTCAAGCCCTTACGATCTTGCTCCCTACTGGTTGGGTCGGTGTCAGTTAAATGTTACCGGCTGAGACAGGAGTCATTGTATCCCAGTTCTGTCTCGTGTATGGCAGCACATAAAATTGTCAGACGTCAGTCTTGGGGCCCGTCCACAATATAGCCTATATAGTGCTGATGTTGGACTTCAACCAACTCAACATGTTGGCCTATAAATATTATTGTATTAAAGGAATCATAGTATTTAGCCAGAAATGCCCATGGAATTGAATTCTTGTCATTTTTTTTTTTTTTTTTTTTTTACAAAATTCCTTTCTTTTGAACCATTAAAGATAGAATAAAAATCATCGCACGTTTGAAAACTATTGCTTTTTGTCTTTAAATTAAAATGGCCTTTTCACCGCTTACATGCAAAGTGACTTTCAATTGGTAGCTTTTTCAATTTTTGTCACCACCATCACTGTTAAATTGTTGTTCCATCCGCAGTTGCCCAGAAAGCTTGCCACCTGCTAAGTGTACCCGTCACAGCCCTCACCCAGGCCTTCCTTAAGCCCAAGATCAAAGTGGGACGTGACTCTGTCACAAAGGCCCAGACCAAAGCCCAGGTGGGTCAACATTTGTGTCAATAAGCCTAGACTCCTATTTTACATCCTCTACTCTAGTATCGATAATGAATTGTTTACGTTGAAATAAGCCTTGGTTTTTCGATTGATTACAAAGAGCGCCAGATAGCTTAGTTAGTGATGCTCTGGACTGACGGGCAGGAGGTTCCTGGGTTCAACATCAGCTGATGCACTTGTGTTCTTTGTGTATGACTTTCATGGAGACTTGAGTCCTTGTTTGCAATATAAAAATGAAATGTTGGCTATTAATAACATCCATGTACCTTGTTCCATCGCGCCAGTGACTACACACATGTCAATAGTCATGCGTGTTGATATGCTAGCACATCTTTGCATTAAACTGCACACCTCCCATTTTGAAATTATAAATATTAAAGCTTTCACCTTTTACAAATGAAAAATAAAATCCCCAAAATAATGTGCAGCAAAGAATAGACATTGAATCATGTGACGTCAAGAGGTTAATAGCCCCTTGGTTAGATTTAAGAGAAGAGGCAGGTAATCAAGGTGTAACTAAGAATTTACTGTTAGTTTAAAAGCAGAGTAGAGGTTAGGATGACAATTCTCATAATTACAGTATGCATTTTCTTATATACTTGGTTTTCTTCACCATGTCTAGGTCGAGTTTGCAGTAGAAGCCATTTCTAAAGCCATGTACGAGCGGTTGTTCAAATGGATAGTGATGCGCATCAACAAGTCCCTAGACCGCACCAAGAGGCAAGGCGCAAGTTTCATCGGCATCCTCGACATTGCTGGCTTTGAGATCTTCAAGGTAAGCTTTCGTTTCAATATTCGAAAAAAAAAATCTGAGCTGTCTAACGAATAACTAACAACGCTGGCCAACTAAACACAAAAAAAAGCAAAGGACCAACATATAAAAGGGATAAATGTTTACTTTTTTACTGAGTCCCAAGGTTGAAACAATAAAGCAACATATGTGTCTATTTCTAAATTATCTATTATTTGTGTGAGATGCATTTTGCCTTTAAACACCAAAAAACCCCCAACATATTTGCTTAAAAACAAAATGATAAAGGAGTCATTTGTTCAAAACTAATTCTGTTGTTTGAAGCATCATCATAATGAGACAAAGGAACCATCTCATTTTTTGTAGAAGCATTGCTTTTGCCAGTTCAACTCATAAGAGTTATTTTACGTTAAAAATACCAAAATAGCTGTTTGTTAGGACTTCATGTGTTTTTAGGCGTCCAGATAATTTTAAAACCTATATAGCTTCATCTTGAGTTAATGATTTACCACACCCAAGCAGTTTCCTGTGTTCTTTTTATCTTACCTGAAAGACATAATGAAGAAATTGAATGATGTAATTTCTTTCTCTATTCCCTCTAATAGTAAAATATATACACTGAATATGATAGAGACATTTAACAGTTTTTGTTTAAAACATAGTAACATAATATATTCTGGTTGTGCACTATTCCACAATCCTGCTCTAACAGTCAAAGGATAAGGTAATTAAACAAGTTGCTTTGTGTCACATTGGTTGTGCTTTCAACATTAAACAGAAGAAGAAGAAAAAAAATGTGCAAGGCACTCCCTGGCCTTTGCCTTTTGACCTTGTCACTTGAAATGTCGTCTCTTTTTTTGTTCTTACTTACTAGACATGTTGTCAAAGCATGCCTTCTTCAGAGCTCTGTTGTGGATAAATCTACAACATTATTCTCAAGAGTTTTCCCCTTTGCCCACAAAGTGATTGACAGGCCAATCCTGTAGTTGAAGCTTATTAGACCAGCTTGTTTGGAGACAGACAGGCTGTACAAAACCCTTTGCCCTAGCAGCACTACTTTACACAGTATTTTATTGGCTGAGGTTTTAAAAAAGTAGTAGTATATATTTTACCCTATTTGTAGACATTCGCTGAAATTTTTGTTAGTAGAATCCAAAAGGAAATTAATTCCAGAAAAATCTACATTCTTGCCACCTATACCTTTTTGTGTTTTTTGTCTAAAATATAATAGCTGCCCCAACTTTTTTAGTGTACCTTGCATGTTTGTCTGTCCTTTATAAAAGTCTACCACTTCACATTTTAACCAAAAACCTAAAAATAGATAAACTAGATAAATAAAAAATGAAAGTCTTTTACATTCTGTATTTTCATCTCTCATCATTTCATCATAATAATGATAATATATTGTTAGCTAATTTTGTAAAATACTATAATGCCCTTTAAAACGTTCATTGACATAATTTTTTTGGGACATTAAACCTTTTAATTCAGAGGCAACTATGCATCTTCTGCAAGACAGTGCCCCATTTGACCAATTTGTTTTTGGTGGTTCATCCCCTTAGAATAAGAAAATAATGTCTAAATAAACAAGGAAAGTACAGATTGATAAAATATAACATGTTAAGCACTGCACATGAAAGTTTGGCCTTCCTAAACTGTTCTAGCCTAAGGACGGTGCCAAGAGATGGAAGGTGGTGAGGAAATGTAATTGATATAATTTTATACCTATTGCTTTTTGTTTTTTTTTTAATTTTTTTTAACCTTTTGACACAGACATTTTCCTGTTTAACTTCCTTTTCTATAAATTCAAATTATTTATGTTAAGTTTCGTTCCTTTATTACATTTAAGTTACATGCTTTTTATGTATCTAAGCGCAGATACTGCTTTTTTAATTTATAAAAAAAAGAGATTTTGTTGCATGTTGCCATTTTAAAAATAAGAACCCATTAAGTTATGTTAAATTTCTATTCTGAAAGTGTGATGATCTAAAAAAAAAAAAATTATTTTTCTTCATTTTTTTCTTTCTTTTAAGAAAATGCCACAGGCTAATAATCTTGCACTGACTGTCGTTTGAAATATGTGTAACTATAACTGTGTCAGCATGACAGCCCTTGTCTAAACTAGAGATGAGAAACAAAAAATCCTACAGACCTGAAATGTTGTTTCAATAAATATGTCACTGTGTCAGCTTGAAAGTTATGGTTATTGATTTGTCCTCTGTGGAAAAAATGGGAAAATGCAAATTCTTAAAGATGTGAACAGTACTTTTCTCAAAAAAAGCAAAAAAAGTTAGTCTTTTTAAGGGTGCAAATAACTTAAACATTTTGTTTACATGGCTCTTTAACAAATGGAACAATTAAAGATACCATTTCTGTTAATTTGTATTTAATTCGTAAGTATTAAACCATATGTGAAAATACCCAGTGGAAGGAAAGATATTATATTTTATTTTTTAATTCACACTATTTTTATTGTTTTGATACATAATTGAAAAATACTATTTAAATCATCCATTGGTCATCTCATACACGTTTTCAATAATCCTTTCATCAATCTGTATTTAGGACTAAGTTTAATTTGATAAGGAAGAAAGCATGACACACAGGATACTAAGTACAAGTGTGTTATAAAGTTGGACCCTGTTCGAAGGGTAGAACTAATTACCCTTAGTACACCGTCTAGCTCTATTGTACTTACTACCCATAGGATTGTGTCTATAGTGTTGGTTAACTCATTCAGTGCCAATTGATGGTATACCATCAGTTAAGCTTTCCACGCTTGGGCCAATTGACAATAGATTGTTAATATAGAAATCATTATTTGTTTCGCCTGCCATAACCGTGGAAAACACATTGGCACTGAATGAGTTAAGAGGCATATTATTGTAACCGCATAGACTTAAAGAGGGCAGTTACAATATTTTGCCTCTATGACTGGGATATTGTATCACACTAACCCACTGTGTGTGTGCCTTCCCCAGATGAACTCGTTTGAGCAGCTGTGCATCAACTACACCAACGAGAAGCTGCAGCAGCTGTTCAACCACACCATGTTCATCCTGGAGCAGGAGGAGTACCAGCGCGAGGGCATCGAGTGGAAGTTCATTGACTTCGGCCTCGACCTGCAGCCCACCATAGACCTGCTTGAGAAGGTACGACTTCATTTTGTTTCGTTTGAAAATTGTGTAGTCTTTGAAAGGTAGAAATGTATTGGTTTTGTTTGTTTGAAAGGTAGAAATGTATTGGTTTTGTTTGTTTGAAAGGTAGAAATGTATTGGTTTTGTAACAAACTTTTCTAAAGTAGAGGTAACTGTACGTGTCTTTTATGAAATCAATGCCTTCTTTTAATAATTATTCATTTCAAGCTTAAGAAGTATAATTAAAGGCAAGATAATGCAAGAGTAATAGCAGTTTAAAACATGTTATCAAGAAGTTGAAAATAGCTTTTGTATTTAAAAAAAAAAGGGAAGAAATGCATGCATGCCCATTTAAAAGATGTGCAATGTTTTGTGAAACATCATCGTTTATTATGTTTAATTCGTTTTTTTCAGCCCATGGGTATCCTTGCCCTGCTGGATGAAGAGTGTTGGTTCCCCAAGGCTACGGACAAGACGTTCGTAGACAAACTGCTGGGTCAGCACACAGGACATCCCAAATTTGAGAAGCCAGACTTCAGGGCTGATGCCCACTTCAGTCTCATCCACTATGCAGATAAGGTTGGTTCTTACTTTCATTTATGACAAAGATAACTAGATATTTTCTTTGATGTTGATAAACCAGAACACAGTAATGTGTAATGAAGTAATTAAGTTAAAGAAAAATTAAGGATGTGAAATGGATAAAAACGCACCAATAAAGTGCACGATTTTGGGGAAATTCCCAATCATTAAATTTAAATAGTTTGTTTTGTTTGGTTTTTCTGAAACTAAGGAAGTGCAGAACTTATTTTGCTGAAACATCATGCAATATAGCCAAAGAAATCCTTATAAAATATAAATTTACCATCATAAGGCTTTAGTTTAGATCAAATGTAGAAATAGATTTAGATTTAGAGCATTTTTTAAATAGGAATTGTAGGGAAGCAGCAGTATTTACATTTATTTTTCTTTCTTTGCTTTTTTTGAAATGTTGTGCTATGTTTCTCATTGTGAAAAATGCCACTGATACTAGAAACATACCAAAACATGTAGATTTTAGATTCAGGTCACATCTACATCCATGTGGTCTAAGGAACAGTTTTAGATCTATGGATGGTAGATGACATTTTCGCTAAGGACCTGGGAAGGGGGTGGTGTAGTAGATCTAGTTTCTAGTAGAGCCTTAATCTAGATCTGTGGAGTGTGCAAGAAAAGATGGGTGCTACAGTAACAGCTCCGGCTGATCCTGGAGGGATCCTGGCCACTTCAGACAGGATGGGCAGACACATAAAGTACATGAGTGTCGTAGCTCTGGGTATAGGCTGGCTGCCTGTTACAGGCCTGAACATGCAGGTGCGTTAAGTCTGATCAGATGTTCCTAATTCATCCATTTTGCAATAAAGCACCGTAACAAATTTTTTTATATGTGTGAAACGCTAAAATGAAAACATTGAAGCAGACAAAAGATTGACAGTCTATACATAGAGAAATTTAATGTTTTGAACTGAAACTAAAAAAATGTTCTTGTGTTTGCGCAGGTGGACTACTCTGCTGATCAGTGGCTGATGAAGAACATGGATCCTCTCAACGAGAATGTGGTCTCCATCTTGGCAGGATCCACAGACAACTTTGTCAGCAACATGTGGAAAGATGGTCAGTGCTTTACCAGTGCTTTTGTGTCTGTAGCACTTTGTATTTCGATTTGTATGATCATTTCCTCTATTTCTGTATGACACCTTCAATTATCCTCCCTTCCTCTCTCTTTCTCTCTGCCAAACTTGTGGTTGGATGATTATGTTCTGTTATGTTGCTCTAGATTGATTGTTTTAATCCAGTTGAAAAAAGAGTTAAAAAAATAAAAAAAAAGCAACAACAGCAAAACATTTTCTTATAGCAAAGCTGTTATGAAAAGGTTTTAACAACTTACGGATTTGTACACAAACACAAAGAAAAAAAAAGAAATTTTTTGGTATAGAAGCATTTTGAAACGGATTCCCCTCGTAGATCTATACAACATTTTTGTCAAAGATTTAATTCTGGAAAAGATTCTAACACCAGATGGTTTGAAAAAAAGATTTTTTACAGTATGACAAAGTTTGACATTGTGTTTCCCTTCAGCTGACATTGTTGGAATGGGAGCAGCGCAGGCAGTGGACACCATGTTTGGATCGCGCACGCGTAAAGGCATGTTCCGCACTGTCAGTCAGCTGTACAAGGAGCAGCTCGCCAAGCTGATGACAACCCTGCGCAATACCAACCCTAACTTTGTCCGCTGTATCATTCCCAATCATGAGAAAAAGGTAACTAATTACTGAATGTCTATGTTTGTTATTTCGTGCCACCCCCTACCACCATCACCAGGCACACACAAAGATATGAGATGTTAATTACATCAATAATAACTTCCATGACAAAGGAACCTCCTTCATCTGTGATCATTTCCCTTTGGCGACTCGCCTTTCATTCTAATCATTTTGTAACATTAGATGAAATCCAAGGGCCTGTCCACATAATAGCCTATAGTGCTGACATTGGATGTTAAGCAACAAACCAAACCAAACCAGATGAAATCCAATTTTAGCCATCTTAACACACTACTGAGCATCGCTAACTCAATATATCCTTGTTGCTCACGTTGTACATTGAAACCAACTCACTCACTCACTCAGTCACCACAAATTTTCTCTATGTCTCCAGGCTGGGAAGATTGAGTCTGGCCTGGTGCTGGACCAGCTGCGCTGTAACGGTGTGCTGGAGGGCATCAGGATCTGCAGGCAGGGCTTCCCCAACAGGATTCTGTTCCAAGAGTTCCGCCAGCGCTATGAGATCCTCACACCCGGTGCCATTCCCAGAGGCTTCATGGATGGCAAGAAGGCTGTTGAGAAAATGGTAGGACTCAGCATAATGTCAGTTATAGCTTACGGGAGAGTTGTCATTCGTTAGCGACGACTCAGCAGAACTATGTTAGCCAGCCTACCCCTCTGATTCGTTGGATTCAAGGATGTGTATGAGATCAGTTTGTTGGACCAAAGGTAGCTTAATAAAGGCAAAGAAGAAAAATCGGGGGTTCTTTATGTGTTTATTGAATGTAAGCTGTTCTGTGAGTCCGAGTTAGTTGTATTCAAGTTCTACTGTAACAAGAAGTGAGTGAATATTTGTATCCAAGCAGAATTATAGTGAAAGTGGTAGGATGTTTTTCATCATACTGTACATTCAACTTAACAGTAACTAGAGAATTATTTTGTAATCGTAAAACATTTCTTTATCCCTGTGATTTTTTTTGACTCAACATCCATTTTTGTTGAAGGAAAAATCAGTAAAGAACATCACACACTAATTTGCTTTGAATTTATGAAAATTGTATAGCTCCTGTCATGCACTTCTGAAACGTACGTCTAAATTTCCATCACCACCACCAATCTGTGTCGGAACTGTTCTGTTTTAACATCATAGCTCTCTTCATGCAATTCTGGAAATTTTCCATCAACACTACCAGATATCTGTGTTGGAGCTGGACTCCAACCTGTTCCGCATCGGGCAGAGCAAGATCTTTTTCCGCGCCGGCGTGCTCGCTCACCTGGAGGAGGAGAGGGACCTAAAGCTCACAGACATCATCGTGCAGTTCCAGGCTCTAGCAAGGGGACTTCTGGCCAGAAAGTAAGATGGGCCAGTAGGTTGAATCAGGCACAAGTCAAAATTTGGACTTTTTTAAATATTATATTAGTATGTTCAGAAGTATTAAATGCACTGAAAGGGGTTGAAAAAATTATCAATTCTTAATCCTTGAAAATGAAAAGGTCATAATAGAGTAGTTTTTAAAGTTTAGAGGACTCTAGATCAAAACTTATATCAGTGACTTGTGCCTGATTCCCCCTGGTTGCCTCACAAATGTTTTCCCCATTTCACTGTATCCCAAAATTCCCTGTGCGGATGTGCAGTGACATTATTTCTTGACAGTATGATCCAATGTTTAGAGAGTAAAATGCAGGTCAATAACATGCAGAGCTTGATGGTAAACAAATAAGATCCATAGGAATAGACTTTGGATAAACAAATATTTAAGGAGTGCCTAAATAAACTAAGACATATTTGAAGTCTTTTTGGCTTTTTATAAGTGCTATTCTATTATTGAAATCTGCAATATCTTTAAAAAAATTTTGTTGTATTCATACTTATATATATATTACCCACCACAAAGTCCATGAAATTTATGATTAGATTGTCTTGCTTTATGCAGTAGACATTTTTTCATAAACCACTAATCTGACCGATTGAATATGGTAATTTCCAGGAACTACCAGAAGAGACTCCAGCAGATTAATGCCATTCGAGTGATCCAGAGAAACTGTGCTGCCTACCTCAAGCTTCGCAATTGGCAGTGGTGGAGGCTTTTCACTAAGGTATTGAGATACATTAACAAGGTTTAATTATTTTATTATGACGTAATTATTAAATATAATAATATGACGTTTATATCATAATTCCTAATATACCGTCATACGTTATTTATATGTTAATATGAAAAACAAGCATTTATTAGCCTTTTTACATTTTATTTTTCAAGTTTTTATTTTTATCTGACACGCTGTATACATTATATGATTTTAGTGAAAAGTTTCTTTATTTGTGAACTTGTCAACATATATCTCTACAATCTGTTAACTTTTACTTATGTACTAACCAAGTGGGAGCCCTTACGGATAATGAATGTTATTGTTTTTACCTTACACCAATAGGTGAAGCCACTGCTGTCTGTGACAGGCCAGGAGGAGAAGCTGCACGTGAAGGAGGAGGAGCTGAAGAAGGTCAAGGACAACTATGAGAAGCAGAAGCAGGAGACAGAGGAGATGGAGCGCCGCTATGCCCAGATCATCGACGAAAAGAACATCTTGGCCGAGCAGCTACAGGCTGAGACGGAGCTTTGTGCTGAAGCTGAGGAGGTAAATGTCTATAGAATAATTATTTCTTCCTTTTGTAAGTCCTCTTAGTACCATGTACTTTGTATAAATATATGTAAAAAAATTGATTTTCCATCCTAAATATTGAACAAGTATTTTGAATACGCTCTCTACAAAATCTCATTTGGAGTATGCTTCTACAAAATCTCAAATGTATCTATTTTCCTATGAAGCTATATTTTTAATTTTGGAGCTATAATTTTTTCTTCTTTTCTTTTTACAGTCCCGAGCTCGCCTCAACAAACGCAAGGAAGAACTGGAGGATATTTTGCATGAACTAGAGTTGAGAATTGAAGAGGAGGAAGACAGAAACAACATTGTGATGGAAGAAAAGAAAGCCATGCAGCAAAACTTGAAAGATTTGGAGGACCAGTGAGTTGAACATTTTCTCTGAAGGATAAAAACCAAACCAAACCAAACCAACTAGAACAAAATGGAATTCCACTTCGAAAAATTCAAAGCATTTAAAAATATTAAAAATTTCTTGAACTTAATTTCCAATTGAAAACTTGCTTTGTATCTCATGTTATTTTTTTAAAATTTATTTAAGATCAAGCAAACATTCATTTTAGTGTCTAAGAAGCAAACCTCCCTTCCCTCCCTTCCTTTTTTTTTTTTTTTTTTTTTTAAGACAATGAGATCATGACAATCCAACTTGAAAAGAAAAGATTTTACCCCAAAAATGAAAAACAAAAAAAATTATGTTATTTCATAAATTCATTTTCAGGCTTGAGGAAGAAGAACAGACTCGACAAAAACTGCAGCTGGAAAAAGTTGCTGCAGAGAGTAAAATGAAAAAGTTGGAGGAAGAGGCAGCTTTGCTGGAAGATACCAATCAAAAATTGCTGAAGGAGAAGAAACTAATGGAGGAGCGACTATCGGAGGCTCAGCTTAATATGGCTGAGGAGGAGGAGAAGAGCAAACAACTGGGCAAGCTCAAGAACAAGTACGAGGCTATCATCGCTGATCTGGAGGATCGTCTACGGAAAGAGCAACAGGTAGTTATTGACCACTTTTGACAAATCGAAAAAAATTACCCTATTTAGCAGTGTTGATGTACTACATTGCATTGACCTCTTGCGACAAACAGGCAAAATTTCACTTCTTTAGAGATGCTGTTTTACTGTAGTGTTATGGCAATTTTGGGCAAATTAAGGGTACTGTTGTATTGTAATGTATTGCTCATTGGTGGTAAATAGTACCTGCTTTATAAATGCTGCTCTGTGATATAGTTTCTTCCATCAAAAATGCTTGGGAAGAATGAGGATTTACTACAAATTTATCCACAAAGTGTGTTGTATTTTTTTAAATTTATAGTTGTTTTCAAAGGTTCAATATCAAGTTTAGATCTTTATTATAACATAAAAAAGAAAAAACTGAGCATGTTTAATCCTGATTTGTCAAAGAATTGCGATCACCTCTTCTCTGAACTCTATGCTCTATAATTTGCCTATCACTGCTTGTCACAACTTGTACCTTTGCTTATTCCTGTATAGGCTCGCCAAGAGCTGGAGAAGATCCGGCGCCGCCTGGAGACGGAGTTGAATGACCTTAGAGACCAGCTCAGCGAGAAACGGCAGCAGGTGGAAGATCTACAGACACAGCTCGCCAAGAGGGAGGAGGAAGTCCAGGCAGCCCTGCAAAAGTATGGCAGAGTATTTTGTGTATAGCAAAATTTTATAAAAATATTCACTGCAGTCATATGTGTCTTTCATTGTAAAAAAATAAGACATATTTATTGTCATTGTCCTGCTTTTAGGTACCTGTATACAAGGTTAAAAAAATTTTTTTATTCATGTTGAAATATGTAAGCTTCTTTTAATAACAGAAATCCCTTAAACTCAATGATAAACCTGTAAATATCAGTGCCATTATTGGAAATATGAACTCGCCAACAGTTATGGAATGCAGTTATAAAACATGAACTCTCGTTAAGATTCAAGTTAGCTCATCCAGCAAGAGGAGTGAGTAATGCTAATTGGTGAGAACTACTCTTGTCTTTATAAGAGAGTATTAAGTGCGCAAATGCAAAAATAATTTAATAAAAAAGTCACATCTACAATAAAATGACATGATGACCTCTCTGCTTGTTTAAGATCTCTGTTGTCATCCAACAAAGTGGACTAACTTAAAAATATTCTTCCCACTTGCGTGAAATATCAATGAATAGGTGAAGAAAGGGTCGTCAAATAAAAATTAAACCTCTTAGACACATACAGTTCTTGAAAAGTTAGAATTAGCCTAGGCACGCGTGGGCCCAATTCAGTGTTAACCTGACTAGAAGTATGAAGATGAAGTGACTTTGTAATGCCATTTTTAGACATTTGATGATTGCCTTTCACATTTATACCTATTTAATCACAACAGTGTCATTTAAATATCTTTACATGTCTGAGGACTAGTGGCCATCAAGTTGTTGAATGTCTACAAAATAATATTGGGGATGAAGACTGGTGTTAACGTTCGATCAGCCAAAACATAATGAACATTTTGATAGAGATTTGTGTTAAGTTAGGAAAAATTGAAAATCAATTGCATTTGAGAATAACTTTATAAGCAGGTTTAAACCTTGGAGCACTCACATAGGCTGGTTGAAGACAATCTATAAGAAAATCAGAAAAGGAGCACCTTTAAAAACTTAAATGTAATAATTATGTAACCTCAGGGCTGACGACGAACAAGGCTCGAAAACAACCACCCAGAAGCAGCTGCGTGAAGTGACGAACCAGATGCAGGAGCTGCAGGAAGATCTGGAAGCTGAGAGAGAAGCCCGCACAAAGGCTGAGAAACAGAAAAGGGATCTTAATGAGGTGGGTTTATCTGTTCTGAGCATTTTAAATAAAAAGTAATTTTTCATTAGAAACAAAATTTCCATCTCCTCTGCAAGTAAATTTCTGAAAGTAAATAAAAACCACAAAAGATCATCTTCATCATCGGGTGCTTTGCATGATTGCATCAATGCTATGAAGAAAGCATATCTAAAAAAAAATTGATACAAAAGAAGTTAATAGGACATAGCAAAAAAGTTCATTATATCTTTTTAGTACATCATCGCATATACTTTTGCTTCACCATGTTTGATTAAACAAAAACAAAAACCCCAACAACCTTGTCTGTGTGCTGTGCTTCCCAGGAGGTGGAGGCCCTGCGCGAGGAGCTGGAGAACTCGCTGGACACCACAGCGGCCGTGCAGGAACTTCGGGGCAAGCGTGAGCAGGAGGTCCAGGAGCTCAAGCGCATGGTGGAGCAGTCACAGAAGGCGCACGATGATGCAGTCGCAGAGATCAAGCAGAAGTACTCTCAGCAGTCCGACCAGGTCACGGAGGAGCTGGAGAACACCAAGAAGGTGAGACGTGAGGACAAGAGCGAAAAAAAAAAAAAGCAAGGGTTCAAAAGCTAAAGCTCATGGTTAAAAAAAAGTGTTCTCTTATTTTGTTCTGCTTTTGTTCTAGGGTGGCGTTACACATATTCAGGGTTTTCTGCATCCCTTATTATTGTGGGGGGAAGAAGCCTATGAATAATAAATAGGCCTTGCAGCTTATATTTAAAGATAGGATATTTATTTTATTAGTCGCATGTTTAATCAGCTGGCCTGTGCAGGGCTTAAATTTTTTGGCTATTATAACATTTTGTGTGTTTTTCTCTGCCCAGGCTAAAGCAAACCTCGAGAAGACCAAGGCCCACCTTGAGGAAGAGAACAAAGACCTCGGCAACGACCTCAAGTCTGTGCAGATGGCGAAGCAGGAGTCTGAGCGTAAGAGGAAGCAGGCGGAGACCCAGTTGGCCGAGATGTCACTCAAACTGGCTGAGCTGGAGAGGGTATCTGGGGATGCTGGCGATAAGAGCAAGAAATTACAGGTACAAGCAACATGTCTCTCTCAGTCTTTGAGTGTTCCTTCCTTATTTTGTTCATGCATTTGCCATGGTAAAACTGTGCTTAGTATAAAGCCTTCTGATTCTAGTGTTCAGTTTTAAACAGTTTTCTCTTTGCCTACATTAAAAATAAAGTTTCAGAAGTCTAGTTAAACAGTATGTCCAGGCTGTTTGCCTTCTATAGGTTTAATATCTGCAGGCACCGGATTAATTCTCCTCAATAAAATCAGGACAAAACTAGCAAAATTTGTTGGCCATGTCATGCGCAGACATAGTTAGGAACATGCTATTACAACTGGTAAAATGAACAAAAGAGAGGGAGAGGAAGACAGCAAATATCTGGAACGGGCTAGGAAGATGAATCAGTGGAAGCAAAGGGATCAACCTGATTGTGAAATGCGAGGACAGAGAGATATGGAGGGGTATGGTCACCAATGCCAACCAGCACGGCACTACATGATGATGACGTAACAGTAAAAAAATACCAGATTTGTAAGACAGTGAACATAGCCGTTACCGTGTTGACGTGCCGTAAAACAAACTCACTCACTAGTAAGATAGTGTTTTTATTGTTGTGTCCATGCAGACTGAGCTGGACCAAGTGATGAACCAGTTGGAGCAAGTGGAGACCAAGGCATTGCAAGGGCAGCAGAAGATCAGCTCTCTGGAGGCCCAGCTGGCCGATGTTCAGGTGAGCTAATGCCAAGCTTGAGATTTGAAGCAGCATTTGTAGTCTGTAGTTTTAAGCTTTGTAATTCTTTTTTGTTTTGTTTTGTTTTTGTTAATTGATTTTTGGAAATTTAATATTTTCCTCATTTGTTATTATTTCTATTAAAACTTTGGAGTTGAACAGGCAGGCAGATAAAACCCACTCTTCAAGTGTATTTGCATTAGTTATGTTCAATGTTGTTTGCCTCATACTTAATGCTGTCCATATATTATTTCCCTTTTGTAACAAAATATCTAAAGTTTTTCTCTCTCTCTCTTGTTTTCATTAGGAAACTATGCAAGATGAGACGAGGCAGAAGCTGTCCCTGCAGTCCAAACTGCGTGCTGTTCAGGACGAAAAGGAAAGATTAGAGGAGAGACTGGAAGAAGAAGAGGAGACCAAGAGGGCACAAGAGAAACAGCTCTTGGATATTAACCAAAAGGTACAGCAACATTTTTATTACAACAAAGTCATTTTGCTCCGCAATCCCTTAAGACTTGAATTGCAAACACACAATTACTCGATACCAATTTTGCCTTTCATGATTTTTTGCCTTATTAGACTTGTGAAATATGTTTTCCCTCATCCATGTAATGGAATGGAATATTTCTTATAATAATTGAATAAAGTAGACGTATGCAGACATTTTACAAATTGATAAAATGAAAGAGAAATGGGATTGAAGGAGAGAGAATTTTTATGTTATCATTTATAATTACAAAACATGATTAGTTATACTTAATAGCAATTGACTTTTTGTTGTTGTTGTCAGCAATTAAAAAAAAAAATCATTATTACGGTTTTAGGGGTATTCATTAAAATCTAGAAACCTAAATAATGAAACCTCAGATAGCCACTTTTGTATCCAACAGCTAAGACTGCAACTTTCATACAAACTTAAGTTGAAGGAAATAAGCCAAGCCAATGATGGTAAAAGATAAAGATAAAAGAAAGTACTTTTTTTTTATTTCAGATGATTGAGATCAAGAAGAAAGCGGAGGAGGACATGGCGAACAATGAAGCTCTTGAAGAGTACAAGAAGAAGGCAGCCCGCGACGTCGAGTCTCTAATGCAGCAAATAGAGGAAGCCCGAACAGCAGCAGACAGGGCGGAGAAATCTCGCCGCAAATTGCAGGCTGAGGTAAAGATGTCAAAATGAAGAAAGATTAATTTCTTGAAGCATACACTAACATCCTTAAAGTCTTATAACCTTTAGGACACCAACCTTCTATCAAATGGTATGGGTCATACTAAAACAGAAGAAATTCCCTTCCATAATCCCCCCTCCTCATCAGGTGAAATAAACCTTAAATGCATGTCTTATACTATTACCTTTTTTGGTCTTAAATAGGACATCTATTTTATTCAAGCTTTATGAAGGCCATTTATGAAATCTATTTTCTAATGTCAGGTTGATGATATGACTGTTGAGCTGGAGTCACAAAGATCTAGTGTTGTCAATGCTGAGAAGAAACAGCGCAAGTTTGACCAGATGCTGGCCGAGGAGAAAGCTGTCTCAGAAAGGTGAGAATACCCAGATCAAAACTATTTACAGTGAAATCTTTTCACCGACTCCCTTGCATTTTTTCTTTATTTTGTAACGGCCCATCTGACCATATGCTCAACGCGACCACAGGCAGCCTGTGATCCAACCAAAACAGACAAGAAAGACCCTGTCCAGTGAGACCACCTCTTTGTTAATAGCAGGAGGTGGAGGAGGATGCGAGCTGTGGTAAGACTGATAGAGGTAAAGAAAAACACACAAAAAACAGGCAGAATGAAGGTAGTAGCAGATGGAGTTGCAAACATACGTAGAGGTGTAAATTTAGGTCTAGATCTACAAATTTGATCTAAACCGTTAAGCAGCCCTACAAAAGGCTATGGAATAACAAAAGTTTAGGGACAACAGTGAAATATTTTACTGTGCAAGACGGTCACATGGCGACCACTTTCGTATATGGTTTTTGTGCCCTCAACAATCATAAACGATTTAGCAGGTACATGTGGTTTAAATTTTGCATATGATATTTATGAATAAGATAATATTGCTCACTTGAATTTTGGCTGAGCATAATCGTTCTGTATGAACACTGCTCCTATTACTGGCATATGCAAAGAAAAACTGACATAATCACACGCATAAACAAACAAAGAAAAAGTCTGACCTGCTCCTATATTAACTCCCCCCCTCCAGATTGGCCCTGGAGCGCGACCAGGCTGATGCAGAGAGCCGCGAGAAGGAGACAAAGATCCTGAACCTGCAGCGGCTGCTGGACGAGCTCCAGGAGCGCGCCGAGTCTCTGGACAGGCAGCGGCAGGCACAGGCGCGCGAGCTCGAGGACCTGGTCTCCAGCAAGGATGACGTCGGCAAGAACGTGAGTAGTAATAATAAAAATAAATAATATATTGCATTTATATAGCGCACTTCCATGAACAATCAAGTAAACCAGTCTTTGTGTTAGATTTTGTCAAAAAGAAGAATTGATACTCCTTTGTTTTATTTTTCTTGTACATTAGTTTCTGTAGCTGGAAACTTGTAGTTGTATTGTTTCATGGTAAAGTGTTAGATAAAACAAATAAAGAAAATAATTTCTCTGATATCAGATTTTTTCCTCTCATTCTCTTAAAGAATCAAACCCAACTGACTGCATTTCAATATATAACCTCTTTGAAAATTCTTTGGTCTGTATTCCTTGGTAGAAAAATCCCAATAAACAGTATGAAAAGAAGACATAGTATAATATTATAAATCACACGTTTTGCTTGTTAACCCGTGTCCAGGTTCACGACCTTGAGAAGTCTAAGCGGTCCCTGGAGGCGACGGTTGCTGAGCAGCGCCAGCAGATAGAGGACCTCGAGGACGAGCTTCAGACGGCGGAGGACATGAAGCTCAGGCTGGAGGTGAACATGCAGGCTCTGAAGGCGCAGTACGAGCGCGACCAGGCCGGCCGCGAGGACCAGGAGGAGGAAGCACGCAAGTCGCTACTCAAGCAGGTAAATACACACATATATGTTGTTAGATTTAAGATGGCAAGTTGCTACTCAAGCAGGTAGATACACACATATAGGTTGTTAGATTTAAGATGGCAAGTCGCTACTCAAGCAGATAAACACACACATATGTTGTTAGATTAAAGATGGCAAGTCGCTACTCAAGCAGGTAGATACACACATATAGGTTGTTAGATTTAAGATGGCAAGTCGCTACTCAAGCAGGTAAATACACACATATATAATGTGTTAGATTTAAGATGGAAGTCTTGGTTAGAAACATTTTTTAAAACTTAGTTCTCACCATCCTCTCAAACCTTTATGAAAACTTTCAAATATTTGAACGTTGTAAATATATTACCTCTTACATTTCATGGGCTTAGAATTAACTAGCTTTATCTCCAGGTTGGTGAAACAGAAAAAAAGTCAAAGTTTGACATTTCTATAGCTTTAAATACAGGAACTTTGCTTTGCTCCTTTGTATTCCCCCAATGGGGGTAGAACTAGTTCATCATCAGCGCACCATCTTTTTCAAAGTATGCTTTGTTGTATGGAAACAATCCAATATGTAATCTTTTATCCTCCTTATGTGAAAAATAATAAAATGGTTAATACATACCACTTTGTTTTTCCAGCTTCGCGAAATGGAGGCCGAACTTGAGGACGAGAGGAAGCAGAAGGCGATGGCAGTGAATGCACGCAACAAGCTGCAGGGAGACCTGTCCGGCAGAAGGCGATGGCAGTGAATGCACGCAACAAGCTGCAGGGAGACCTGTCCGGCATGGAGCAGCAGGTGGAGATGGCCAACAAGGTCAAGGAGGATGCGGTCAAGCAGTACAAGAAGCTGGCCGCCCAGATCAAGGATTTCCACAGGGAGCTGGACGAGGCCAGGGCCGCCCGCGACGAGATTGCAAACCAGGCCAAGGACAATGAGAAGAAGGTAGCTGTGCTATTCATAGCTTTTTTATTTTGTTTTTATTTAATGAAGCTAAAACCAACGTTGTTCTAGTGGATTATGAAAACTAACTAACAATACAGTACCACAAGTTATTTTTAAATATTTGAACCTCAGTTTCAGAAGAATGAACAAATTTGAACTTGGACTATTCATGTCAGTGAACATAATTATATGTTTGTGAAGTCTACTTGCAAAAAGCTGATGTTCAAAAGCGTATCCCTGTATGCACGTCACATGTAGGTTTTGAATTAAAAGAAAAGAACATAAATCAAATGACCTTTTTATTTCAATACAGGTGGAGTACACCGTTAATAATATTGTGTCCATACTCTATATAATAATCTACACCAACCACAACCTCAACTGCTTCTATTCTGTCGTTGCAGGTGAAGAACCTGGAGGCCGAGCTCATCAGGCTACAGGAGGAGCTGGGAGCTGCCGAGCGGGCACGGCGCAATGCTGAGTCTGAGCGCGACGAGATGGCTGACGAGATTGGCAGCAGCGCCAGTGGAAAGTGAGTGTTGGGGCTATATATTCATAGTCTTGTAAATATTACAAGGATTTAATTAATTCCTTGAAAAATTTGCTCGTTTCATTTCCAGGTTTTCAAAGAAGATCTTTACTTTCCTCCCAGTGTTTAGTTGAAATGACTCATAACAGATTCTTTTTTTTTAATGTTTGACTTGTCACTGTTACCTCTTTTCAGTCTAAATTTGTAGTGAAAATAAACAAACCCTAAAAAAATGTTACCAGCTTATTTTCCTCCCTTCCTTTGCTAACACAGGTTTCTTACTCTGGTTAATGGTTTTTAAATTTTGTTGCAGACAAGCTCTTATTGATGAGAAGCGTCGCCTGGAGGCCAAGATATCTGAGCTGGAGGATGATCTAGAGGAGGAGCACACGAACGCTGAGATGCAGGCTGACAAAGCACGCAAGGCTCAGTTGCAGGTACAAAAAATAAAGCCTGACATTTCATGAGAATGTAATTTTAGTTCAAACTGCTTCTATACTTAAAGTAGATAAGATTAAAAAAATATGTGCAGCAGCGGTGTCCTAATTTTGTTTATTTTCACTTAAAAATTTAAAAATCTCTTAGTATTCTTATCAATATCACTATATTTTGTTCTCTTTACTGTCATCCATTCTCGCTGTTTTTTTGACATATATTCGTATTTTGCAAAGATCGTTTGTCTTAAGTATGGGTTTTGCTAGAGTATCTTTTTAGCTTCATGCTAACACAAACTTTTTCCTCTCTACCAAAGACGTTTGAGAGCCATTCACACTTCCTATTTCAGCAATGAAATATTCTGCCGATGCTTAAGAAATTTTGGAATATTTTGTCAAGATATATTAAATCATGATGTTAGTCAAAACAGTCACATATTGGCCACTTTCAAAATTTGACAATCTTCAAGTTAAAATGGTTTGAGTGTGTCCATCAACCAATCTTTGATTCACTTCTGTGACCGCCCCTTCCCATCTTACCCCCCCAGATGGAGCAGATGGCCACAGACCTGTCGAGCGAGCGCACAGTGTCCCAGAAGCTGGAGAACCAGCGACTGGCCCTGGAGCGCCAGAACAAGGAGATGCGCGAAAAGCTGCAGGAGCTGGAGGGACAGAACCGCGCCAGAACCAAGGCCACCATCGCCGCCCTCGAAGGAAAGGTGGCAAACCTGGAGGAGCAGCTGGACCAGGAGGCAAAGTCAGTGCCTTAAAATTAGCTCGAAATTAAATATAGGATACCGTATTTGTGTGGTTTTTTTTAAGGCAGCAAAGTGAGTCTGCTAGGCTATAAAGTTAAAGAAAACATTAATTTGATACGATTGAGTAAAATTGGAGGCTTTAAGCCCAGAGGGAAAATGACACAATTAAAATATCACAACTAGTGATTCATATTCATCCAGCGTATAGGTTTGAGTGAAAGAGGAATCTTTGGTCAGTTTCAGGAGCTGGTTTGTACTGTAAAAAGAGTAAAACGAAACTTGCGCCAAGATATTCATGTTGCAAATATTACTCATCCTTTTCTTTGTTGTGCTCCTCAGGGAACGTGCCACCCTGGCCAGAACAAACCGCAAGATGGACAAGAGAATGAAGGAGCTGGTGCTGCAGGTGGAGGATGAGCGTCGTGGTGCCGACCAGTACAAGGATCAGGTAAGACACGGCTGCTTTTGCTGCTTTTATCAATGTTTGACCTACCGTGTCACTAGATATGGAAACTGGAAGATATGTTTTTGTTTTCAAGCTTCAGTGGAGGAACAGTTTTCAGGACTAAGAAATTTTTTTTATTTGTAATTCACTCAAACGAAGACTCGGGGCTCCTCTCTTCAAAATAAAGGATTTGACCCTAATGCTGTATTTTACACTAATATGCTGACATAGATCAAATTCATTAAAACAAAAAATGTGTTCTTAAATTTGCCTTTTTTTTTGGCTTTTTGAAATTTAAATATCTTTAGTTCAGAAAATATTCTAGTCATTCTCATTATGTCAGAGCATGGCCACACAACAGAGTTATATAAAGGATCACTGGTTGATATCCAATGGTGCATAGCAGAAAGTAAACTGGAAAAAAAAAAAAGGAAATGCAACAAAGAAACAAATCCCCATGTGGCTCATGCTTGCAGTATGAAACCTGGCCGACCGTAGTTGGTTGGTTGGTTGGTTGGGTTGGTTTAATGTCCAACAGCAGCACTATATAGGCTATATTGTGGACGGGCCCCAAGACGGACGTCTGACAATTTTATGTGCTGCCACACACGAGACAGGGCGGGGATACCATGACTCCTGTCTCAGCCGGTCACATTATACTGACACCGATCGAACCAGTAGGGAACGCAACAGCCAGGATTCGAACTCGGGACCTTTTGCGTCGGAAGCCGATGTTCTACCCCTAGACCACCGCGCCCCCCTGGCCGACCGTAAGTCTCATAATCTCTGTATGCTGTGTGGTCCTGTGTGCAGGTGGACAAGATGAACAACCGCGTGAAGGCGCTGAAGCGACAGCTGGATGACGCGGAGGAGGAAGTGACGCGCTCCAACGGACAGAAGCGCAAGCTGCAGCGCGAGCTCGACGAGCAGATGGAGGCCAACGAGAGCATGTCGCGCGAGATGGCCACCCTCAGGAAGTACAGGTGAGCTTGCCAACTCGCATAACTCGCAGGTCTGGCTAGTCTAATCGTTCAGGGTTGAGGAGTGTAAGGATAGATCATTCTGTGAGAAGTATGGACTCCAATGGTTTTGCAGTGTTGGTGAATTGATAATCAGAGAACAGAAGGGAATCCGAACAGAAAGAACGAAGAGAGAAGGGAACATATTAAGGGAAGGGAAAAGGAGGAAATTTGAAAGGGTAGAACGAAGAAAGGAGGGAACATATACAGGAAGAGCAAAGAAGGGTGGTGGCAAAGGTGGGGAGAAGAAGAACATAATTTCATAGTTTAAAAAAAATCTTATCCAAAGTACAGATGGCAACTTTTAGATAGCACAAGTGGGCTTATTTCATCGGTGTATAACTTAATAGATTGGTTGAAGACAACCAAATTTTCTCTTTTTATCTGTAAAAAGCCATTTAGATATTCATCTATTATAACTGTGGTAAAAGGAGTTGGAGGGGTAAAATAAGTATGGAGGGAAAAATATAACTTTAAACAAAGTAATCTGAGCTAAAAATATTTAACCAAGGGAATTAACATTACCCAAGAAGAGGTGAATGGCAAATAAAATGGAGCACTAACCCGTAACAATGCAGATAGATCTTTTTTGTACTTAATCCTTTACCATTGGATCTGTTGTTGCCACTGATACAATTAATCTTTTCAGGCTTTAGTTCCCCTTCTGTATTGCTAGTTTTTATGTATATATTTATAATGTAGGCTCTACATATTGATCATTATGTAATGAACCCTTCCTCTTTCTATTTCTTTTGCTAGAACTTGTCATGTAGAATCATCCCTTCTGTTCATTACAAGAGAACAGTCAGAACTAGCCAGAATCTCTATAAAATTATAATCCCCATTTTACTACTAGTTATAGAAGCTTGCTTTGTGATGGTACTTATACCACGGATGTCATTGGTTGAAATTGGGAGGTGAAAAAACCCCATGCCCTTTCCTTATAATACAGTCATCACAGAAACTGAAACCTTAGTATTAAAACATTGGAAATGTATGAACAAATTTCGAGCTCTGAAGAATCTAAACGTGACTTCAAATTTGTATTTGAATAACTCCAGTGTAGACCATTATAGATGATTCATCTTCTATCTGCATGGTCTGGAATAGTTTTCAAATAACAAAAAATGCAACCTTGTGCTCCACTTGAAAAAGGGAAACAAAAATCCAAACTCCTTGAAGCAGCAATCTTGACAGCATGCAGCTGTAGAGTAGCTTTAGGTCCCAAACAAAAATGCTTTTTAACCCTTTTTTTGGTTCCCCTCTGCCCACTAGAGAACTACCCCTCACTTGTTTCTGGGTCATTAACTTACGGAATCCTCTTGTGTTGTGTGTCTATTTTCAGCGACAGGTAATCATGCTCTCTAGAGTGTTGTGTCTTGCCCCTTGCCACGCAGGGGCTAAGGAAGGGTGGTAAACCCTGCACATGTTGCTTTGTTTTTTACTACTCAGTGATCTGCTTGGTCTCTTGGAGCTAGGGAATGAATGACAACTGACCCAACTCATCATCTGACTGTACTGCTGTACTCTTACTACTTACGTAGATTTGACTAATCAACTTGCCTCTTGTGTCTGTCCCTCTCTGTCTGTTTTCCATCCTCCAGTAATAAGAAAGAAGGAAACGAGTAAAATGGGAAAGAGGAGAGGGAAAGTGGGTGTGGTAAGATAACACTCCTCGTGTAGCCATTCCTAGCCTGCCTCTGTGCCTGCTTTGATCTGCCTGCCTGCGCTCTGCTCTCCTCTACACCCCCCCTCAGTTTGTACCATTCACCCTGGCCAAGGGACTGGGAAAACGGTCTTGCCTGGTTCCATTTTATAAGCCTTTGATAGCACTGGATAGCCATTCAATATTTTTCACCTTTGTTTATCATGCAGTTAAAACTTTTTCATGCATGAGTGCCCGTTTTTTGCAGGATATTTGTGAATGGCATTTATAAAGGCAACCAAAAAAAAATTCAAATAAAATAAAGCACGTCTGTATGATTCTGTATTCTTCTGTATGTTTGTTTTTCTCTATAGCATGGGACTTGCCCCCTTGATTTCCTGCCCACATAAGAATTTTCCTGCATTATCTTTTCCTCATTTTGAAATCATTACTGTTTTCATCTGTCAAAAGAAGCTGACAAATGATATACCATTCTGAGCTTACAATATGTATCAGCAATGGCTGGCTTCAAAGCCTTTGTACAACTGTAAAATCTGCTTTTTATTAAAATGCAATGATTTCACTAATTTTATACTTTCTGTCTTCATACTTCTTGAACCAAAGCACACAAAAAAAAAAAAACAATTCAGACCATCCTTTTTATTTTTCTCTCTGAGCAAATGCAGTTAACATTTCTCTCCTGGCTTATTTACTCTATGTACTTTTTTTTTTAAAGCTTGGGATATTTCATGAGGTAACTCCAGACCATTTTGAACACCATGTAGCTATGCATTCTTTGTGCCTTGATGATACTTGAGCATCACTTTAACTTTTGATTCCCCAGAAATGTTATTTGCTATGCTCACCTTGGATTTTTTTTTAATGCATCAAGTTAGTTAAAATAACTTGAAGAGCTTGGAAATTAATGTCAATAAGATATCAAGGAGTTATTATGCCTGATGCAAGAATCAACCAATGTTTTCTTCCTCAGGAAGCTGGTATCATATAAAAAATGTGTCTAAATGGTAGAAAAAATAAAAACACAAAATGAGAAAGTGAACATCAAATCTATTGGGATTACAAAATAATACAAAGAAAACATTATCTTGTTTGTCTGCCCGATTTTTTTTTTTTTGCCTTCGTTCAGTAAGAATTATCCTGCATCTATCTCAGGCCCAGACCTGCTTTTTGAGTGTATTCTTGGTGAAAACATCTTTGTCCAAATAAAGACCTCCTCTGGGAGTTGTCTGATAACCTGTGGGCAATACACACAAGTGGACGATACTGGAGACTGAACATAGTTTTTGGATAAACTGACCAAGCCTAGTTTGCCAAAATTAGACTTTGTAGCGATAGCCCCTGACATTATTTTGTTTAATTAAAGGTTAACGTTTGAATCTTCTCAGCTTGTAGTAATTGTCATATTTATATTCCTTTTGACTAATTATTTTAGTCTTAGATTTTAGTGATGCATGGGAGGCTGATTGATTTTTGTCTGCTTAAATTTGGCTTAGAAACATGAATAATGATGCACTTAGGCAGCATTTTATCAATTAACTTGTGGGATAGAATTTGTGATGGTTTCTCATGTTTTCATCAGGAAGATTTTAAATTCATTCTCTATATTTTGCAACAGTTTGCTGTTTTATTTTTTTTCTTAGAAAATAGAAGATTCCTTAAAATTTTGAAAATGAATGCTTTTTTAAAATTCTAATAATTTAGTTCAGCTTTTTTAAAAATTGCAGTTGTTATATGTATTTGTCTGTTTCTAAATGAATGTTTTGTTACATTGTTATATGTCACTGAACAACTCATACTATTAAAATGTTGGGTTTTTGCTGTTGTAGACGGCTTATTTTCCCCACCTCCTTCTTTTCTTTGAGGATTAAATGGCAATAGGAACTTACGTTTTTCTTAAATAAATTGTATCTATTGTATATCTTTTTCTTTCTTGCAGATATTTCTAACCACAAATTAGAATATTTTTAGGAATTTGTTCAAACATGTGCATTGCATTTTTTTTTTTAATGCGCCTAGAATGGTATACAATAGATGAAATGTACTTAGTTATTTACAGCTGGGAAATGGCTGTCTTAAAATTTTAAACTAAATTATCCTGCTTGGCTAGATTGTTTTGTGTTTGAAAAGTTGAAAACTTGATATACATTAAAAACATGATAATATGATGAGTTAAGACTGAACTTTGTTCCCTTCTGTTCCAGACCGTCTGCGTCGCGCTCGTCGCGGTCAGTGATGTCGTCGCTGAGAGGCTCGGACACAACTCTGGACGAGGGAGGCTCGGAGGATGGCCAGGACGACCAGCAGTCTGAGACGTGAGGGGGGGACACTGACCACTCAGCGTGATGGGGACCAGGGGGGGAGAGATCGGGGACCACGGGGGCTCTCACGCTCTCACTCAAGCTAAGAAGAACTAGTAATGTTTTCTCAAACACACAGCCTTGTTCATGTGTTCAAGCTTTAATCTAGAAAAACCTTGTGTCAACAAGGACAAACCTACATGGCCTTTCAAATCTATTTTCACGTCTTTTCCCCCCTTTCTAAGTTCTTATTGAGCATTAGATAATGTAGAAGAAAAGCTTGGATCTTTTTTTATATTTGATAGTTTTGTACCTATCATAACTAATGGTTAAATGGTATGCATCAATGTCATTTTATTAATTTTCTAAGGCTTTTGTACAATGATGTTCCGTCAGTGGGTTATTCAGTACTGATAATACAGAATGTGTATGGGCGATCATCGACCTTATCTGAGATATCTGGGTGCCAGTTCAGTTTGCTCACATCCTGCTCACAGCTGCTCTTCGTTTTAGCCAGGCTTCTTCACAGTGTCTAGGCACGTCCATACAAACCATGTCTTTATGTTGAAGATGCTCTCTATTTTTCTCCTTATTATACATTATAGCATTAATTTTAGGCCATGCTTTTCTTTAATATTGTTTAACAGCACCACATGTGTGCATTTGAACTATAGTAAACAATTTATTGTGATGCGTCTTGTGATTTTGTTACACTGTTTAAACTTTTGCTATCTAATTTGTGTGTTCATCAAGAGTTTACATAGCATATAATAATGTTTGTTGCACTATGAATCAAATATAGAGTTACAAATAAATTTTCTGGTTTTTCAAATTTTCCCCCCTTCTTTTCTTTTCTTTTTTTAATCACCTTTTGATAAAGATGTGACATATCCACATAAGAAATGCAGAGCGTTGTATATTGTCAAGTTTGTCTGAGATCATCTCTGTGTTTGGTGGAGGGTCAGTCTTATCTTATATTATGACTGAGGGGCTATCTATAATCTTCCTTTAACAGCCAATGTCACAAATTATTCTCCAAATGCATCTGGGCACCTTGAGTGTGACAAATGACGGTTAAAATTGCAAAATGGATTTAATATTGTTACTCTTGTTACTTGATATTCAAAGAAAAAACAAAGCAAAGCAAAACCAAACGAAAACAAATTTTCCGTCAGTATATGAGTGAACATTTTTACTGTTTACAAACCTTGTACATTATACTATTTCTATAGTTGCTTGGCCTTCTCCCCAACTACTGCTATATTATCCTTAACTGGTTACTGCGAGGACTACTAGGTAGTCGGTTGTTGTTTGATGCAAGTCTCCGTGCCTCATCGATGCCAGGTCCACCGCAAGTGGCTGGGTGGGCAACTGCTTTGCCCCTCTGCCTGTTGGGGCCTGGCTTCATTCCAGTACAAGTTTTATATTGTAGGCTTGGTGTTTTCAGCTAAGTTTGTATGAAAATCTAGGTTTAATAATTATTCTCGCTCTTTTCTATTACTGTGCTGTACCTCATGATACTGTGCTAACCTTGCTAACTATATAACATAACTATTCCCAAACTGGCAATTTCTAAAGGGTTTTTCTAACTGTGTGTTCGTAATCTGATCAAATCATTGTCATTGTTTGTTTATATGAACTTTACCAGCCCATGCTTGGGACTTGTATTTCACTCTATTGTGTATACGATAATGTTATCACTCTATTGTGTATACGATAATGTTATCACTCTGTTGTGTATACGATAATGTTAGGACTGTTGATAGTGCAGAGCTTAGCTGTAGACACGGGATGGTAATGAATTTGTGATGAGAATTATATTGCACAGATATATAATTATATATTCATAATACACTTTTTTATTTCTTTTTTCAGGAAAATTTGAGTATACACCATCATATAATGTTTTGTTATCAGCATTTTTAAGATATTTATCATGAGAGAAAAGCTGGGTATTTGGGAGATGTTCATTTTCTCTTCAAATATCCTGCATTCTTTGCCCTCATAATTAATTAAATTTTTGCACCTGTATTTGTTTTTTTTTAAATATTTTTCAAATTGATATATCATTAGTTATTAACTTCGTTAGAATAGACCTATCCTTCTCTTAGTAGGTCAGTTACTTGATGAAGTTATATTAAAAAAAAAATATTAGTTGAAATGTTCAAAGCTTTGTCACTTAGACTTTTAGGGGCCAAGTCAATTTTGAGTACCTGCAGCTATACCAAAAAAGCTGCCTCTAATTTCAAGGGAGACCACCCAGATTAACCTGTTTTGGAGAATTAGATCTAAATTTGTTGCTGTCTTACACAGTGGGGGCCATGACACAGGAAAGCTCAGGTGGGGCAGTTTACCCAAGTATCACATTTCATGATTTATACACAAACGTAGGCACAGGTCTACACGCTAGTAATTGTCTGTGTTATAATATTATTAATATATGGCTCTTTTGTTGAATTTTGTCTGTTAGGATTTATATACATGTCTTCATGAATGGGAATGTTTTTGTATCCATGTTGATCAATGTGAACCCACAGGTTCACAATCAGAACTTCCAATATATATCTTTTTTTTAATTATTATCATTAATATTATTATCTCTCAGTTAAACTGAATATACAAAATAATACTACATTCTTCGTATGTAGCAAGTCTTGTTTATGCTTAATGCAATAATGAAATCATGTACTGCTTTGCTGAACTTCCAAATAAACACTCGAATCATACAAAGTATTCATGGCCTTTCTTTTCTTATTCTTTCTTCAACAGAATCATAGTTTTGCTTGTTAAACTCATTGCGACATCAATACTTCTACTAGACATTTAAAAGAATGAAATTTGTTAATAAATTTAAGCTTCCTAAAAAATTTCTTAAATAACCCAATGTTTGAGTAAATTCTATGATTAGACAGAAAAGTTCCCGGTATGCCGGATCTTCTTGAGATCCATCATTATAATACTGTATAATTTAGCCAGCTCTGAAACTTTTCTCTCAAATGAAACACAATTAATGCACTGGCAAAGGATTTTTAAACAGTAATCTGGAAACGAATCTGTTGTACAAAAATGCATCATTAAAAATATAAAATTCATCGGAGGACATTTTAGGCTTCAAAAATGTTTCTACATTTTGTGAACATTATTCAGAAAGAAAACAAGAAAATTTAGTGTTACTGCTATGTTTTTTAGAATACAAAAACATTAAGCTAGCCTTTTCCTTATAGTTATAATGACTAGTTAAAGATATTGGTACTGTGCAATTCCTTATTCTTTATGGTATAATATATTTACTATACATGTAGTAATTATTTTAAAAAAAAAGTGTCTGTCAAGAAGTTGATATACATCTAGTTGTATTGTCCCTACCCACAATTTCTCAAGTTGTGATAATAATTATTGATAATATGCTTTTGAAAGATAATACTATTAATAGTGTTTATCATAAATTTAATGTGGGCATGCAGATGACTTACTGTATTTCACTGGCACTTAGGGGACATCACATAAGGGATGATATCTCAGTAAGGCTAGTAGTGCTCTAAACTGACAATAAAAGGTCCATGGTTCGAATCTCAGCTAGCACCTCCAATCATCTCCATGTATAACATTTACTAATTGCTCTTAATGAAAGCACACAGATTTTAATGGCAGTATTTTAAAGCCCCTCCTTCCTTGCATCATGCTTTGTGTAAGCTGCATAAGGAAAACATTGCAACAATCTCCTGTGTATAAAATCTGGCATCCAGTACATACAAGTATATTGTATTGAGAGTAAAAAATAATTGTGATAAAATTTATTTTAAAGATACATTATAAAGTTGGGTTTTCAATACATGTATGTATTTTCGAACGAGATTGACATGCCTTTCGCATCTTTGTGAAAAGTAAATAAGTAGTAACACTCTAGATCAGCTTTGTACTCTGCCCTTGATTATCCCCCCCCCCCCCCCTCCCATCCAAAAAAAACAAACAAAAACCAAAAAACCACAAACAAAACAAAAAACAACAACAGCAACAAAAACAAAACAAAAAGAAACAAACCAAAACTAAACTAAAAACAAAATCAAGAACGAAAAACAAATAAAAATTAAAGGACCATTAGCAACAACGGGATTGCATTGCGCCAAAGGAAAGTATGAGACGGATGCAAATTAGAGTAGAGTACCTACCACTTGCGTTTACCTAAGCCTTCTGGTGTAAAAAGAGGAAAGGGTCATTCATGTGAAAAATATTTTCTAATTTTATTGAGTCTATATTGTTGAACAAGCTCATTGGACAAAATTATAATAAAAACAATCACTCCATAAAAATTGTCTGTTTAGACTAAGAAAACGACTTGTCGCTTGCATTTGCAAGAGTTTTTACCACCACAAATCATGCACTGATGCTCTTAGACTAAACAAGGACATTCGAGTCTTGAACTACATACAGTGTACAAACTTGTGTCAGAATAATTAAATGAAATGTTTTGATGTAAAACAAATTCAGATGAGGATTAAACTGTCAAGTCTACAAGTATTCCCATTGTATCAAAATGTTTTCTTTTCGTTTTGTGTCAAGCACCGAACAATGCAGCAGCCATTCTGTCTTTCTCTGCATGAGACTATTGAGAGCCAAGGACAGAATGCGCAAGGGTAAAATAACTTTTTTTAAAGTTTGACAAATTTTTATCTAATCTAATTACACGCATTGCTTGATCATAATGTAAAACATACGCAACATCTACACCCCCGCCCCAACCCCAAACCTTGTTATTTAAAACATTTTTTAGTCATACACATCAACATGAAAATCTGGCTTTAAGTTTTGGGGTAAGTTTAACGAACCGTCCCCACTTCTTCTTTATAGGGCCCTCTAATCTGCTTGGGGTGTTGATGCCGCTAGTGCCGCTCCCTGTGGTTATGATTTAACTTTCCGAACAGGCTGAAAGAATTCCTCGATTGTCATGTCCCTTTTTATCCCAGACAGAGAAGAGCTCCGACGAACAACCCCCCTGTGAAATCCCTGTGAAAAATACGGCGCCATTTCCATCGCCAAAGCCTTAGGGCGTGACATTTTGCGCATATTACCTACTTTTGTATGAATGAATTGGCCGCGGCTGTCTAGGTGCTGTTCGTCGTAAAGCCTCATGAATACTCAAAGGAATTATTTTTTCTCATGGAGAGGGCCCAGCCAGGTGCCTCTAATCGCCGTGGCTGTAGCATTAAGCATTACCAGCACCAGTTATGCGAATTAATCATAACCAATAGGGCTGTATTAGATCGCCTTGCGTCCAGGACTAACTACAGCTGTGATAAGCTAAAGCTGCCGCGACAGGTTTGAAAAATGGGAGTTTAATTGGGCCGCACAATGGCAGTGCACCCCGTGTTGACAGAGCTCAGTATGGGGAAGGTAAACACGGAGCAACGGGAGCAGACGAGAGACGGAGGGCAGAATTAAACTGCTAGAACTGCCGCGGGCACCGAGACGACATGACGGCCTTTGAATGGGATTGTTGCGGTGGAGGTGTGAAGAGGATACAAACTTTGAAAAGAGCCTCTGTCATAAGGAATCGTCCTATTTCCAGAGTTTGGGAGGGGGGAAAGAAAAGGAGGAATAGGGGAGAACAAATTCATTCATAATATCATGTGTTATAAATGAAATTATTGATTTTGTGAGGTTAATACTAAGGGAAACATGGCTCGAGAAAAGATAGATGAAAATATCCATGACATGCTCTGAGTAAGCGGTACATTTCAAGAGCAGCATCCAACTAGAACTGCCACGCGGTTTTGTTTCCGGGTATTATAGACGACTTCTATACACCACTAATAAATACAGTAGTCTCAGGTCTCGTGGGCTTGCAAGACGTTACATCTCCTCAAACAAAGAAGAACTGAAATGGTGAGGTCCTTAACCCACCAGTCAAGTAGAATCTCATGAGTCCAGTAGTTTAAAGTCTCTTTGATTTCACTGAAAATTTGGGAGATACCAAAACGTTTGAATCGGTCGACCACAGTCATAGCGATCCGACTAATAAGTCTATTGCTACAATCATGTACCAGGACAAAATAGCGACCTGATTGGGGATTGACCCGTTGATTTTCAGACTAGAAATCGTGCGCTCGATCAACTGAGGGGCCGCAACCCCTCAACCTCATCTACCGACGGCGCTGGATTCGAACAAGTGTAGGTCTTTGCGTATATGAGGCGGACGCTACAACCCCACAGGCACCTGTGCTTTTTGATGGTCAGTGTGTAATTGTTACGGAGCACACAATAATACATCAGGGCATTTCGTTCTGCCATGTACATTATGTTTTTTGGTGTGTTTGGGAAAGAGGCATGGAATGGTAAATTAATAGATGTTGGTAGGTTACAATCATAATTGTGTACGGTATTCAAAATAGCCGTGAAAACTAGAATAATCATCAGATTAAGGTTGGTCTTTAGCTATTTAATTATATGCAAATAACTTGCTTAAACAAAGCGAACTCAATTCAATGCGCCAATACGCAATAGACTAACAATTTGACTTCGTCAGTCAGCAACAACTGTTAGTTCTTGATTGACTCTATTATCGATTTCCCAAGCCTACCCTTAATGTCGTTAATGGTACTAGATTATTGGTACACTGTATTTCCGTATGCAGATCCTGAACCGAAAGCGTAAATTAATGGTTGTACCATTGAATAGTCCCGAATACCAACAACGCATTTTAGTTTCACGCTGTGGCCATGAGTATCACACCTCCCCGTGGTTTGTTGGTTTCCAGCTCTGTGGTTTGTTTGCCCCTGTTACGACAGAATGAGGCCCACTGGGCGTTGTTTGTTGTCGCCTGACGTGCGAAGGGTTAAGAGTGAAACCTACCCGCAGGTAAATCTGTAGGTACAGGCGGAGATTTACTGGGCCGCCCGGGGTAACCTTAGCCATGAGAAAATTACCAACAGGCCGTAGTCAGGCCGGGATGGACAATGGCCAGAGCTGGACAATGCGAGGTGTGAAACTGACCCCGCCTCCTCCCTACACCCGTGATGCTGGTCGCCAAGGTTGACGAAATTTACTGAGAATAACAAAAGTAGCTAGCTGTACATGCCATTGTATGGTAGAGGGGGCTTAGACTCTGAGAAAGGCCTTCAAAAAGTTGTTCCAATTAAATTTAAACTAACACAAAGAATTTCTGGAATTGGGGAAAATAATTAAGCAAGTTGCATGTTAAAAATGATATCTAAGATTTTGAGATTTTTTTTCAAAAGATTTGTTTTTCATACCATTGAACTAATTGATAAGCGAAAGCCAACTCAGTAAGATACAACAAGTTATTGTACGAGCCCCTTAAAAAAAATTGGGGGTGTAATGTGGGTATGCCAAGTAAGTACTGTTTAAGATAAAGTTTCATAAAATTCAACTAGGCTAGTTGAAGGGCAGGAGAGAAAAAAAGAGAGAGAGAGAGAGAGAGAGAGAGAGAGAGAGAGAGAGAGAGAGAGAGAGAGAGAGAGAGAGAGAGAGAGAGAGAGAGAGAGAGAGAGAGAGAGAGAAAAAGAGAGAGAGAGAGAGAGAGAGAGTAGATGGGGAAAGAAGAACGAGAGAGACAGAGACAGACAGACAGAGAGAGAGAGAGACAGACAGACAGACAGACAGAAAGAGAGAGAGAGAGAGAGAGTGAAAGTCTGGCAGAGAAGGGGGAGGGAGAGAGAAAGAGAGAGAGAGAGAGAGAGAGAGAGAGAGAGAGAGAGAGAGAGAGATGTAGGTGAGTCAGCTCTTATCTTCGTGTCTGTGGAGTCTAGGGTCGAGGAGATCACTATGTCAACGTTGATGAAAATATTTATTGTTTTCATGAAAAGCAAGTAAGCCTACATGTATCAGTGTTGAACAGAAACTGTTAAAGAATAATACACTAGACGTGGAAGTAAATGCAGAAGCTAGAAGTTACATCTAGTTCTAAACCCAGTAGATGTATTGTTTTTGCTTTCACAACCTGCCACACAAGGCGTAACACTGCACTGTGCTGAGAATTATTTACTTTAATTTGAAGACCAACATCATAATTTTGGGAAATTCCAGTCATTAACAATGACAGGGTGTTTAGTTTCGCACAGCATTGACGCACCAAGGTCACCCTATGGGGTCACTCATCACAAAGCGAGGCTATCACTTCTGTTCGTTTGTCGTCGCATCCATTTACGATACCGCCAAAACAACATGGCTGCATGGCCGGATCTCGCCCCACAAAGATGAGATGTGATCCATGTGTTAATCTACACTCACATTGGTAAAGCTTCGTAAATTGGCCTGTAATTCAGTCCAGTGGGTTGAAGCTCTGGATCGACTAGTTGAGTTGAGTTGGTTGATTATAATCCAAAGTCAGCAGGCCATATTGTGGACGGACCCCAAGACTAACGACTGGCAATTTTATGTGCTGTCATACACGAGACTGTACGGGTAAACCTGGACTCTTGTCTCAGCCGGTCACATTATTCTGGCACCGACAAGCACAAAATCGGACAAATAGATTTTTAATCGATTGTTGGTTTCTAACGCGGGGTCTTCCTTGTGGGAGACCAACGCTCTACTACTGAGTTAAATACATAAATAAATTAAATCAAAGAGTGAAAAAAATTAATATGCTCCCTCATTGACCATCTTTATTCTGCTTGAAGATGACCACACTCCAATAACAAGGAAAAGGTGTATGAAAAAACAGAAGGGAAAAAAGGAGAGGGGGGATGGGTGGCGTCGCTACAATGATTCTTAACATCTTTAAAATTATTATGATTGTAACTGCTAACCTACGCAGTAACAAACTGTTGAGGGTATGCCCTTCCAAAAGTATGGTTTCAAACATGGACATCTCGGAATGTGTTATTTCGGGTGGCGTGGCCCTAATATAATCCTTGTGACTGGGTGCGAGGAATTATAAATCGTGCGACTTATTTCACTGAGACCAGCATTCTGTTTTGCTACATTCGCCGTACATGATCCCTCAGGGGAACCTAGGAGACGGTAAACCCGGAAGACCCGCTCTCTTTCCCCTCTCTAAAGAGATTTTTTTGCTTCATCGAGCGCTTTGTTATTTAGATACTTTATTCGCCTCCATGTGCAAGCAATCTCTGTTTTGGTTGTCATCGCGTTATTAGTATAATATGTGCAGATTTCCACACACTGTGCCTGGTCTTTTAAGAAACGTTTAATAGAAAAAAGGGAGGAAGGCCTGGAGGAAGGGATAAAAAAGATAGAGAGACAACTCTATGAAATAAACTAGCCCTGTGAAACGTCGCGCAACTGTTTCCTTATCATCACTATGCATTTTCCAGGATTATTTTTTTCCTTTTGTCCTTTCAGGCGGACGCTAGATCTAGTGTCCGTGTGACGAAAGAAGGTGCTACAGTTTGCGATGTTGAAAGACGCGACAAACACGACGGTGTTGTAGTTGTAGCATTGGCTGATGCAACCATTGGATCTCCAAACATTAGAAGAATTTAATACGATGAGTTAATAATGAACATGACTGCAGTAGTGATATTTGTAATACAAGTCTAGGAAAGCTCAATGAAAGCCAGCTCACGCACACGTACACACAAAAAACAACAAACGTCAACTACAACAACAACAACAACCAACAACAACAACAACAACAACAACAACAACAACAACAAATCTAACAATGACGCCTCCTTTTGGAGCCATTCAGGCTGAGTCGGTACAATGACTTTAGTATTATTGATGGCTTGATGACATTGGAAAATAGCGGAGACCTGTATGTCGCTACATCTATCAGCGCTGGACCGTGTTTATGACGCAGTTGTAAGAGTGATGTAACAGTTTATTCTGATCTTCGTGAATGGTACTGAGCGCTCAACACTATAGAAAAAAAAAAGTTTACGAATTAATGGTATAATGGGTAATAATAATAATAATAATGAAGATCATTTATATAACGCTTCTTCCAAGAACATGGCTCGAAGCGCTTTACAATGCATAACAAAGAAGCAAACATGCAACACATAAGAAAACATACAACCATTCACAACTCGCTCGCTCACTTGCTACATATTCAACGTTTGACAGATAAGCAATAATGAATAATCACACTGTAACAACAACAACAACAACAAAACTCAATCCTGACGCCTCCTTTTGGAGCCATCCACGCTGGGACGGTACAAGGACTGTACATGACTTTTTTTTGTATAATTGATGACTTGATGACTCTGGAAATAGCGGAGACTTGTGTGTCGCTGCGTCTGTCAGCACTGGAACATGTATATGACGTAGTTGTAAGAGTGGTGTAATAGTTTGTTATGATCTTAGTGAATGGTACTGAGCGCTCGACACTATAGAAAAAAAAAGTTTACGAATTAATGGTAATGACAGCTATGTTAACCTTTTACTGTTTTCATATTACGTAACTACCCAGTCGTGTTTTCTAAATATCTTTTAGCTTAAAAGTACATAATGTACATAGACGGTTTCACATTTATTCTTTACACTCAGGTGGCCCTCAATGCCTTGGATCAATCTTCTGTGCTTGACTCCAACTTCATAGTTCACCAAGCAAGAGGGGCGAGAGTGCTAGCCTGTGCGCCTTATTCTAGTCGTTAACAGACAACAACAATGATAACAAGCGGACACTGCAATAGAATCACTACAGGATGATACAGGGACGGTTCTGATTTCTTCTAACAAAGTGATAAATTTGTTGCGACATCTCATTCCTAGTGAAAATCAGTTTGGTGTAGAGTTTTATATTCCTTGGACTGCGGTCACAGATGTTCACACATAAATGTTAACAAGAATTGTGGATGCCTTTGTATAAAACGCAACCCTCGGGGAAAAAATGCATAATTCAAAATCTAATCGATCTAGAACAGTTTCATTAAGTAAATCACACAAAATAATAATGATTATGGTGTGCAAGACCAACAAGTAAATAAACCCACTAAGCTGGCGAAATTTGGGAGGTTGGTTTTGTGAAAGTTTTCTTCGGGTCAACCAGTCAGATTAAACAGCGCGTTTGAAGTGACTCCTATATGGAGTCATTTTTTCATTATCGTTACACACCATCATGAACTTTTTGTAGCGTGAAGGACCCAAAGGGCCTATCAATAATTGGGAGGCGAATGTATTGGTTTGCTGCTGAAAGAAAAAAGAAGAAAATTACTGGGCCCATGACTTCAGATTAGAGGGAATATCAATGCCTGTGCTTTTCTGTCCTCAATAAAACGAAACTCGCGAGACAAGATGGTTTTAACCGGACCAGAGAGCTTAGATCGACCAGAGGGTAAAGTCAGATTCCAAACTCGTAACAAAGATCCCATTCGCTTTTTTTTTTAATTGGTGTTGGAAAATCCCCCCTCGAGCTGGTTTAGGGATGCTTAATGAAGCATTATTAGCAACAGCTACAACACCCGTTCGTGGTAACGGGAACAACAACAAAAACAACCAACAACTGCAAATCACACGAGTGAAATAAAAGGAGAAAACAAAGGCGCTGTCCTAGTTTAAAATCCCCTAGGTTTTAGTCTTAGGGACGTGGAGGGACGTGGTGGAACATGGGGGGACGTGATCACCAACGCAACGCGCACCTTTGCGGTCCTCACGTGATAACGGATGCCAAAACCACTCCCCTTAGGAAATACGCTTTCTCATCGCTCATTCATTAGTTCCGTATTTACAGGTTCCTTACTCTTCGTCTTCGTTTTCACTATGGACTCACTTATCGCAAGGCAGCTAATGCCAATGACGGTATTGTGCGACTTTACCCTCTCGTTAACCCAAGCTCTCTGGCCACAGATCTTCGCTCTGTGTAGTCCACACCACCCACACCTGCACGCGCCAAGAGTGACTGACAGGCAGACATCGTGAGCTGGGCTGGTCCTGAATCTGACCTGGGCTAGCCTGACTGGTAAAATTACAACAGTTTCAGAGTTTCACCTGTGGTCACGGCGGGAGATGTGGTGAGCGTTGTGACTTGTGACTGTGCGCGCAGAACAGAGAACTTTTAATTATGTGCGGTATTTTCTTTTGTGCATTCTCTGCTATTCTCTTCTCATTTATCTGTCTGTCTCTCTGTCTCTGTCTCTCGCTCTCTCTCGCGCTCTATCTCTTTCTCTCCCCCTTTCTAAAAATCTTTCTCCCATTATTCAGGACTAGAGCGTACGACTTCTAACCGAGATGTTCCGGATTCGATCCCCTACCAGGCCGTCTTGTTCTCTACTGGTTGGGTGGGTGTTGGTTAATGTTATTGCCTGAGACAGAGTCATAGCATCCCGCTCTTTCTCTGTGGACATTTGAGTTTATTTGGTTTAACGCCCAACCCAGCACTATAAAGGCTATATTGTGGACGAATCTCCAGATTGCAGTCTGACAATGCTATGTGCTACCACACACGAGACAGGGCGGGGAGACATGGATTCCTGTCTCATGCGGTCACATTAAACACGGACTACACTGTCAGAAGTTGACAAATCTTGAGACTCGTCGCCGAATAGAATGATCCTCCTTAGAACTCGGGAGATGAAAAATTGGAGATAACTCCTGTCCTACAGAGAATCGTTAATTTACTTAAATTAGCGGCTGTGGAGATGAACTACTGGCACCGTGGTTTCAGCCTGCAGAGAGATGATAAAACGAAACTCAAGACACCATAGTCGCAGCTTCTACTTCTAGCCTGACCAGATAGTTGAGGATGACGAGAGGATAAACTCAGATTACAAACCCGTACCCAGACATCAATTCAGGTTTAAAAAATGCGCGCGAAATTTGTACTGAAGCTGGTCTAGACTTACTGCGGATAGGTGTTGCGTTATTATCAATAAACAATGCCTCCACTAATTTAGTCCAATCGCAGTCGGCCTAGCCATGGGTCAAAAATCTCACAACTGTCAAACAAAGCCAGTGTGTGGCTTGAACTGTCTCAATTGCATGGGAGTTGAGCCTGCGCATGACTAAGATCTGCAGTGGGCGTGTCGTCTTAGGCTAGACCCAGACTGCCGTTGGTGGTTGGGGTGGAGCTGTAGCTTTTCTATGAAATCCTCTTTTATTTTGTTAGCCTCAGTCTGACTGCGCAATAATAACAGAGGGTTCCATGCGGAAACTCACACCAGCCACAGCCCCACCCCGGCCACAGCCCCAGTCCAGCCACAGCCTAATTGTTAACTGTTAAGCGCCCTGCTGCTCCGCTTTAGCCTCTCGCCACCCTA
>RQTK01000069.1:460428-464518 GCA_003991915.1 Elysia chlorotica | reverse complement strand
CACACACACACACATACACACACCAGTCCAGCCACAGCCCCACCCCAGCCACAGCCTTAGTGTTAAATGTTAGCGCCGTGTTGCTCCACTTTAGCCTCTCGCCACTCTAAGCTCTCTGGTCTGACCAAACCTTCAGTGAGTCCACTGTACACCAGTCCTCTGAGTCCTGCACGCGCCAAGAGTGACGGGCAGACATTGAGACCTGGGAAACCTCACACTGACTGGGCCCTGAGTTTGACCTCGGGTAACCTCGCTGGCAACACTACAACAGCAGGCCCTACAATGTACCACCTGGCAACGTCGGCTCGTGTTCTCGGAGAATGGAACTTTTAATTATGCTCGCTCTGATCGTTCATTTCTTTGCGCGCTCTCTCTCTCTCTCTCTCTCTCTCTCTCTCTCTCTCTCTCTCTCTTTGTCTTTCTCTGTATGTCTCTCTCTCCTTCTCTCAATCTCTCTCTCCCTCCCTCTCTCTCTCTCTCTCTCTCTCTCTCTCCCCCTGTCTCTCTCCTCCTATTTCTCATCCTTCTCTCTCCTCCTCTTTCTCCTCATTCTCTCCCCCTTCTCTCTCCTCTAGGCGCCTCTATGTAATACCGGTACATGAACTTGAATTTTTTAAAACTTTCCGTGAGAGACAACAGGGCATGCAGCGCAAATCTGTAACTTTAACGGACTTGGTAGATTAGAAAGCAATGAGAAAATAAAGCAGTTAATTATAATTCATATAGGCCTACATGACCCAGGCTTAACATTTAATGAATAGTGAGCAAGCATGTGGTATGAATCATACCGTTTTGTATCAATCTGTAGATTTCTCCCCTTTTAACTTTTCTGGAAACTTAGTGGAACTTAATGGATGTAAAGCTAAACTGAGGTTTGAGATAGAGATGTAATTGATTACTATACAGCCTAGCTATACACGCAACAACTGCACACTAGGGGCGATCCACACCATAGTTGTGTAGTACATGATTGTACAATCTTGTGTATCTATGCCCAACACAGACTTCAGTGACGCGTGGAGAAACTAGTTTTGCTGCTTTGTTAATTTGATTTTCCTGTGGCAGAAATAACATGTTGGAACACCGCTCGGAAAAAAAAATAAACCAATGCTGATAGTAAAGCTACTTGAGCTAATTCATTCTTTCAATTAAGGGAACTGAGAAGGAGGCATTCTGGCCATTCTGGAAAGAAAGAGCGAGTGAGGGAGGGAGACAAGAGATAGGGAGAGAGAGAGAGAGAGAGAGAGAGAGAGAGAGAGAGAGAGAGAGAGAGAGAGAGAGAGAGAGAGAGAGAGAGAGAGAGAGAGAGAGTTGACAAAGGATAAACAGAGTGTGGGAAAGGGCGAGAGAGATCGAAAGTAAGAGTAAAATAGAAAGACAGAGGGAGGGAGAGAGAGAGAAGGGGAAGAAGAGGGGGATGAGAAAGAACAGAAGGAGGAACTCAAGTGATTATCTTTTTAATCTGATTTATGTTCCTGGGTTACGAAACCTTGTCGGGCAGGTAGTTTTCGTCATCAGGGGTATTTTTGCTCGGACATAAATAATATTAACGAAAACAAAACGTAAGCATTATTAAATAATAATTTATATGCTGTCAAAATAGTAATGCATGTACAACCAATACGTGCCTTCAGCATAGTAATACAGCTCCGAGACATGCCTCTCAAAGACACATTTTGTCTAGGTCCGTGTGAAAAGGTGCTGTTACGAAAATGAACAATCATTATTGTGCCCAAGGTTTCCAAGATTCTAGATCTACAATCATTGAATGACAGTAAAGCAATTCCTTCGGTCTCCTTATCTTTTCCACCGTTTTAGATCGTTTATCTTTTTTTTCTTTTACAAAACTTGCTGATTACATAGTTCGCAAGGTCATTGAAAGATAAAAGCAGGTAAAATGCAACAGTATATTAAAAAACAACAACAAACCACAAAACAACAACCCAATGGGGAGGTGTGGAACCAAGAATCCGTAAAACTTATGTCTCCAAAACTAGGAGGGCGGGCAGAGCTGGAGGGGGCGTGGCTACGCCGTCTAATCCCGCCCTCCCGCTGCGTGATTGACGCGTTGCTCAGCAGCAGGTGTCAAGTTTCAAGGCGGCGGGACTCGCCCGTCTGTCACCCGACGTGGATCTGGGGTGTGGAAGAAAGGAAGAGAGGTGTGTTCGGAGAGCGCGTTTTAATTCCTCTTGTCTAAAAGTTTGTTTAGGTTCTATTAACATTTTGTTGATGTGTTTTGTAGCCAAAATTCCTCCTCCACAGGACCTCGCCTTCAGTGTTGTCTTTAACATTTTTTTCTCTCCATAATTTCCTTTCTTGGTCATCGTTTTCCTCTAAAATCTTCAACACTTTCTCTCTCTCTCTCTGTCTTTCTCTCTCTCTTTCTCTCTCTCTCTCTCTCTTTATTTCTCTCTCTCCCTCTCTCATTCTCATTCTCTCTTTCCTCTTTTTTTTTTAAACCTGATAAAAAGGGAATTATCAAACTGACCAGAATCCCATAGGAACTTTAATTTTTAGTTTATCGTCCCCTAGGCTCTCAGAGACGGGACCACAGTAGATGCCAAGGATGGAATCTCGGACCTCCTGGTCGTCTATTGAATGCTCTACCGACTGAGCTATTTGACAACACTGAGATCTATGCAACCCATGACTATCCAGTGGTCAAGCTTTTCGATTGGTCAGTTTGACCTGGACACGACAGTCACACCAGTCCAGCAGGTCTTGTACCCTCATGTATTCTTTCTCTCTGTGTGTGTGTGTGTGTATGAGGGAGAGATGATTATGAGGGAGAGAGCGAGAGAGAAATGGTTATGAGGGAGAGAGAGATGGTTTAAAGGGAGAGAGAGGGAGAGAGAGATGGTTATGAGGGAGAGAGTAATGAAGAGCTGTCTAGAGAATGTTCTTGCATTCTTTTACCTCGCCGTGAGTACAATTTATAGTAATTACTATTGCTTGGGAAAATAATTGCTGCTGTTGATCATAGTGATGATGATGATGATGGTGATGATGATGATGATGATGATGATGATGATGATGATGATGATGATGATGATGATGATGATGATGATGATGATGATGATGATGATGATGATGATGATGATGATGATGATGATGATGATGATGATGATGATGATGATGATGATGATGATGATGATGATACATAAAAAGATAACAATAAAAAAAAAAAAACAAAAAAAAAAAAAACCGACCCATCTGTACGATCTTGAAAGTTATGAAGCCACCCCGAGGGCTGCATTCAGTATTCACTTAGTCTGATCTCTTCTCCTCCTTAGTCTTTCCAACTCCAAGTTCGAACTTGCGAGCACTACAAATTCACATTTTTCTCGGAGCACCCGCGGTTTGCCATCGCGACAAAATGTGGCACCTCTCACCTCTGTCTCTCTCTTCCCCTCCCACCCCCCCTGTTCAGTGTTGAGCCCGTGTCGCGGTTGACTCGTCTGCCGTACAGACCCCGTCTCTCCTGGTAGCCCCGTCTCTCTCCTCTTCTCTCGCCCTCAGTCCATTCAGTGAGAAACTCCGAGCCGAGCCGCAAGCCCGCGATCATCAGCGCGACAGGTTAGAGTAGTTAGATCTAGAGACGCTAGACCCCAGCATTGCAGATCTAATCTGCGATTCAGCAGCCAGTTTCGCAGCTCCTTGTTTATATACCGCTGATAGACGACAGCCTAGCTTTAGCCTCATATCTACGGATCTAGTTTATCTTTTTGGAAGCACACTTCTCAAGTTTTTGCGCCCCAGATGCAGTAATGTTGGTTGTGATAGCAGTCACACCTGTTTCATGGTTACAAAATCCTTACGAGGCAGTTCTAACGGCGTGAATTGTGGTCGTTTCCGAGATAACGATAGTACTGTTGGTCTTTACTACGTTTCTCACGGGTTTTTAGAAAAGAAACACCTAAGCTAGGATTTGTGGAAAACTTCTAAAATTTCGGAGGCGAATCAATTAAATTTTACATCCGTTCTCGTGTGCTATGACTGTGGTGTATAGTGTCAAATATATCCTTGGACTAAACGCTAGTTTTCCAACATGTGATTTTCCATAAAATATTCTACACTAGATCTTATATTT
>RQTK01000069.1:450428-455428 GCA_003991915.1 Elysia chlorotica | reverse complement strand
GTCGTAATTCCACACTCTAATTTTGTGATAATTTTTTAAAATATAAATCAATTTTTTGCTTATCACTATCATTGTTGAATCTCACCCCCACCTCCACCTGTCCCTCCTTCTTCCAGAAAGCAACCGATAAAGCAATTCAACCCAGGTCCACCCTAACGTTTCAGAAACGGGTGGAAGGAAGAGCATGAAATATTATACACTGAAGGCCCCAATAACGACCACATCGTATTGCGATATAAATTGTTCATTTATGATTGTATCCCCAGTTCCACACCTGTTGGATTCTATTGAAAATGTTTTCATATCAATTTAAAATTCCTTTGAAAAACGAAAAGAAAAGAAGCTGGGTTTTTTAATCCGTCAGGCTAGAATATACCAAGACTTCCGCGCCCGTTTAGAACTTTATTTTCCCATGGGCCCCCTTTCTGTCAATGAGGCTTTGCGATTATCCCGACGATATTCAATGATCACATAATCACACCTATTAGGCTTTCTGATTTCTTTAACTCTGTGAGTCTATGATAGAAATAATAGTTTGAGCGCTGATTCAAAGTTTTTGTTTTACTTATCGTGTTGTGTGTGTGTATGGTCCTTTCAACGGGTTTTCTAAATGCAAGGTGCATAAAAGCCAATATCAACACCGGACCTGCGCCATTTGCAGGGGTCGCGTCATCGCGAGTTGTAATCGATACAATTACTCACACTTGTCCCGACGTCCCCATGAACCGATTACCATCACATTAACTTCTCGCTGGGGGACACTCGACTTCTCCGTCACCGCCTTGCTCATTTGAATATGAGTCATAGAGCTAATGATAGACTAGAGTGGTGTGTGGTGTGCATGTGAATCTGAGCGAGAGAGGAGGAGGCAGGGTGAGAGGTAAAAGAAGACTTCCAACTGAAATGCCCCACAAACCCAAAACAAAAGAGGCAAAAACAAAAAACAAAAACAAAAACAAAAACAAACAAACAACAACAAAAACCGATTCTTCAAGAACTGATAAAAAAATAACATATTTATGAGACCAACAAGACCAACAATATACGTTTCTTCCATAGAGTGTGGTTTCTTTATTTCACTTCTTTTACATAAACAAATTGAAACAATATGCAATCCCATCTAGCTCTCTGTATCTTGGATACACCATAACCTGTTTTGCTGTTTTGTTATTAACGTACTTCAAGTTATCTGTCAGAACTGTTTGTAAACAAATACTCACTGATAAGATTTCCGTCCCCAATTTCCCGCACTCCTAAAAACAAACAAACAAGCAAAATGTACACGGAGATAAGCGCACAAACTAATATTCGGCAGAGAGAAAGAGTCCGAGACCTTTAACAGGTGCCTTCCCACACAACACACATTTGATGGCGTCTTTCTTCTTTACGGTTTACACGTTCGTGATTGTTTATATTATTATTATTATATGTATTGAAAACGGAAAGTCACGATGGAAATAAATGTGTGCGTGTGATTTTTCGAAGCCCTTATAGTCCAGAGAAAGAGAGATATGGAGGGACATGATCACCAACGCTATGAGGCATGGTACTTGATGATGATGATGATAGTCTTTTTGTATATACAGACAAACCCTGTGCAAAATGTAAGGAGTAACGTTGGTACGATATTGCCTTTTTCAGCATTGAGATATGTTATAAATATACCTTTCTCACTATTCTAGATATACATGTGTGCCACCACTGACCTTGAGTCAACATAAACAGGGCCCAGGCAAATCAAAGAAAACGAGTTAAATGGGGAAAAAATCCCATGAAAATTATAAAGAAAGAGAAAAAAACAACAACCCAACACACAATTATTATAGGAATGTAGTGAAAACGGCGAATAAAGTGAAGTAGGAGGGGGGCTGTTCATACCCCACCAGTTAGAGATCCAACTGTTTATCTGGTTCCGGTCTCTTTATCTGCGTGTGTCTCATTCCGATCTCTTTATCTCTGTCTGTGTGTCTCATTTACCGCCTACAAAGACAGTCCGTGCATCCATTTTCCTCGCTCCGTCCGCTCGCACTAATCCCGAGGACAATCATTGAAACAGACCACAGTGTTCCACAGCAGACTTTTGGTCGAACACCTCTCTATTTACGCGCGATTTCTAAAGCGGGAATTCCCCATGTGAGCCGACGCCTCCCGCTTCCCGAACGCACCAAAAGTCGCGATTTAACAGCGTTTTACGACGGAACGAAATAGAACAATGGCGTCGTTGAGATTAATCAATGCAGCGTGAAAAACCGTTTAAATGGGAGTCACGGGGATAAATCTATCACACCCCCGTTAGGCCTTGGGGTAGATTCTGCTTCCTAACATTTGTTCCGGATTGGAACTCCATTATTTATGTTCCTTAGGAACTGTCTTTCTTCTTATTCTATGCTTTTCTCTCAATCTCTGTCTCATTGCGTGTTTGTCCTTCTGTCAGACTCTCTCTGCCCGTGTATGTCTGTCTCTACGTCTGTGTCTATCTGTGTGTCTGCCTGTCTTCTTGTGTCTGTCTGTCTGTCGGTGCGTGTATGTCTGTCTGTCTGTCTGTCTGTCTGTCTCTCTCTCTCTCTCTCTCTCTCTCTATTTCTCTACCTGTATCTGTCTGTATGTGTCTGTCGCTCTCTATATCTGTGTACCTGTATTTCTTTGTCTCTCTGTATGTGTGTATCTGTCTCTATGGGTGTCTCCGTCGGTTTGTGTGCGTCTGTCTGTCCCTCTCTGTCTCTCTCTGTCTATTCGCCATCTCCTTCTCTCTTTCACCACCCGTACACCCTCTCTCTCCCTCTCTCTTTCCCACACATTCTCCTCGGCTGTAAAGTTTATCACTCCAATCCCGTTAACCAAAGGCAGACGCAAGCAATCACAGGTCACAAACCTTTTTTTTTCTCTCTTTCAAATGTCCGTCATAGAAAAACTGGCTTTGTTAGAAAAATGTTAAAAAATGTAAATGGACCTGGAATCAAGTTCTCGATGACTGCCTTTTTTCCCCAAACCTGCTCGTCGCGTGGACACTGGATATTGAGGCCAAGAGAGATAGGTCGGTTGATGGATATATTAGCTTGCGAGTGCACTTTTAAGGCCAAAGAGAGAGAGAGAGAGAGAGAGAGAGAGAGAGAGAGAGAGAGAGAGAGAGAGAGAGAGAGAGAGAGATCGGTTGATAGACTCAGAGAGAAGCAAACACAGGCACATTTTTTGTTTACTTTGAGGCCAAGAGAGATAGGTCGGTTGATGGATATTTAGGGAGGTAGATAGAAAATTAGTTCGATGATAAACAGTGTTAAGCTTGAAGCTAGATCCAAAATGTGTCGAAACCTCTATAACACTGCAAGGACGCCCGACTTGATATAACATTATGTATACCGAAATTGAGAACAGATTAAGCGGCGAACATTGAAGTAATGCAGTGGCCCGTGGGTTAGAGCATCGGCTTCCGACCCAAGAGGACCGGGTTCGAGCTCCGCCTTGGCGGATGCCTTTTCACATACATATTATACTTGTTAGGACAGTGTCAGTGTAATGTCAGCCAAGTTCCAAATGTCTCCCTCTGGGTCCCGTCGCCGCACATCAACTTTCTTAAGACATTTGAGACGAAAGAGAGAGAGATATGTTAGAGAGAGAGAGAGAGAGAGAGAGAGAGAGAGAGAGAGAGAGAGAGAGAGAGAGAGAGAGATTTCTCCGATCAAAAGAAAATGAGAGAGAGAGAGAGAGAGAGAGAGAGAGAGAGAGAGAGAGAGAGAGAGAGATTTCTCCGATCAAAAGAAAATGATTGTTTAGCCTTTTAAAATTATACCGACAGATCTCAAAGTTGAACAAACGTGCGCGTTTGTCTTAATGTGTGTGTTTTACTTACGCCCCACGATTGCATTTTATGACATCTATAAAACCTTTCAGACGATTATATTGTCATTATGCTTATCTTCTTTTACTAACAAACTCAGGACTCGTACACTATTATCTTTATCTGATTCTTCTTTCTCGAGTTAGCCCCATCCTCTATCTCTCTCTCTCTCTCTCTCTCTCTCTTTCTCTCACGTCTCACCTTCTCTCTTCCCTCTCTTTGTCTCTCTTGATATCTTGGTGTCTTTTTTATGCCTACCTTAATGAAATGTCTTTCAACTCCCATAGTATCTTCCCGGACAATATTTTACAAAATTTTAATCTTTCTCTTCCACCTCCCACGTTTCTCTTCTCTCTTTCACCTCCCATCTTTCTCTTCCACCTCCCAGCTTTCTCTTCCACCTCCCATCTTTCCCTTCCACCTTCCATCTTTCTCTTCAACCTCCCATGTTTCTCTTCCACCTCTCATCTTTCTCTTCCACCTCCCATCTTTCTCTTCCACCTCCCATGTTTTTCGCCACTGACTCAGATCCTCACAATAACAAAAATTCTACTGCTTGCTTTTTCTTTGCTTCTTTTTTTTCTACCCACCTTATCACCTCCCATCTTTCTCTTCCACCTCCCATCTTTCTCTTCCACCTCCCATCTTTCTCTTCCACCTTCCATCTTTTTCTTCCACCTCACATCTTTATGTTCCACCTCCCATCTTTCTCTTCAGCTCCCACCTTTCTCTTCCACCTCCCATCTTTCTCTTCCACCTCCCATCTTTCTCTTCCATCTCCCAATGTTTCTCTACCACCGTTCATCTTTCTCTACCACCTCCCATCTTTCTCTTCCACCTCCCATCCTTCTCTTCCACCTCCCATGTTTCTCTTCCACCTCCCATGTTTCTCTTCCACCTCTCATCTTTCTCTTCCACCTCCCATCTTTCTCTTTCACCTCCCATGTTTCTCTTCCACCTCCCATGTTTCTCTTCCACCTCCCATGTTTCTCTTCCACCTCCCATGTTTCTCTTCCACCTCCCATGTTTCTCTTCCACCTCCCATGTTTCTCTTCCACCTCCCATGTTTCTCTTCCACCTCCCATGTTTCTCTTCCACCTCCCATGTTTCTCTTCCACCTCCCATGTTTCTCTTCCACCTCCCATGTTTCTCTTCCACCTCCCAT
>RQTK01000069.1:408333-449313 GCA_003991915.1 Elysia chlorotica | reverse complement strand
TCCTCTGCTATACTTACTCTCTTTTCTGTCTTCTTTTATTTTCCACCTCGTCTCCATCCCCTCTCCACCTTCCCTTGCAAGCCCCCTCTTCTGCATGTATTCTTATTTTCACCTCTCGTTCTCTCTCTCTCTATCTCTATCTCTCTCTCCCCCTCTCTCTCTCTCTCTCTCTCTCTCCATCTTCCCTCCCTACCTCACAGACCCCCACCCCCTAGTACACCAAGCTGTGAGCTCATCTGCCTCAGTTGCGCGTGTGTGCAGTGTAATTATTATATTTATGGCCAGGTTTATTTATGCTATCTAATTAACAAGCTTTATGCCAGGATTCATCACACACACAGACACGCACACACATTCACACACACACACACATGCGCACACACTCACATTCTATGGCAGAAGATCAAGCTAGATTATTACCACGTCTTACTTTTTTAAAACTTATATCTATCTCCTGTTTTCTCTTTACCTTTGATTTGTACACCCCTATCTCCTCCCATTATCTCTGTACCCTCCATTTCTTCATAAATCTTCATCTCCTTGTTTTTCTCTACCTTCATTTTTTCCTACCTTATCCTTCCCTCTTCTCCAATGCAGCCACCCATTTTCCAGTAGTACATCACTTACATAATTAAAAACCACCTTCAACCCTTTACACACATACATTCCGTTATCGCGGAAACGTTCAAGATCATATAAAAACAGAGTTCATCATGAAAACATTACAGATAAACAAAACGAATAAAAAAATAGCAACAGAATAACATGATTGCAGATTCAGTAACATAAACATAAGAAGGCAAAGCAAAAACAAAATAAATCAGCAACAAACTAAAAAACCAAAACAACCACATTAAAAAAATCAACAAAGCAATGAAATCGTAAGTGAAAATGGAGTCCTGTAGCTACTTTGTTACTGTGTAAAAAGTCTTCTCTCTTTAAAAATTGCTTTCCGTCTATCTTTATCACAACACCTTGCAACACTACACTCAGCTGCTTTTTTGCTACTCTGGCCCCAAAATAAGGTCTCTACCGCTTCCAATTGTTTAGTGCCTGGTCGAAAATGAAAAGCGTTTGTAAAGTTATAATGGCGATTTCTGGACAATATGGATAGAGTAGAAACAGAAACTTAAGTTAAACCTCTCGATGCAATTATTTCTGTATTTTAACAGCCTTGAAGAGCAAAACAAAATCTGCACCGGCGTCTATTATGGTGTAAAGAAAACTAAACACAATGCATGTACTAAGATGCTAATTCTAGTTATACACATCTAGAGCTATCAGACTTACCAATAGTCTTCTAGTAGAATGATAAAACTGAAATAACGATTATAGGCCTAATATTTACACATTATTGGTGAACATGCATGAGGTTCATCATCGATCAGTTTGCTACTGACAGATTCTTGTGTTTGCTAATACACTGGACCTTCTTCTAAACATAATACAGTATTGAAAGGAGGAAGACAGTAAAAGTAGGTAGCACAGGCATAGAATACAAGAGCGGATACTTTCTCAGAGACTGCACAAAATAGACACAGACAATAGAAATTTAGATAAATAGATACATAATGAAAATGATTGGTCTTTTACATATTTATTGTTTTTACAACAGTCTCTCTCTCTCTCTCTCTCTCTCTCTCTCTCTCTCTCTCTCTCTCTTTTCTTTCTTCTCTATCTACCTACCTATTAGTAAGTAAATAATTATGTAAGTAAAGATCAATCATTTCCATTATCTATCTCTTAAATTAATTGAGCACTTTCCTTTATTCGTAATAAAAACTATAGTAAATAGATTGATATGTAGATAGATAGATAGATAGATAGATAGATAGATAGATAGATAGATAGATAGATAGATAGATAGATAGATAGATAGATAGATAGATAGATAGATAGATAGATAGATAGATAGATAGATAGATAGATAGAATATAGTCTAAAGATAAAATATACATGTGTCGTGGAATCAGACAAAAATGGACAGGCACACATAATTACTATCTTTGTTTCTTTATCTCACATTGTAAAACAGCACACTCTGTTTCCTATTCAGGGCATAGATCGTATCGCGATCAGTTGGACATTGATACGAGGGCAATGCTAATTTAATACACACCAAAATCAGTCCAATATTGGCTCTAGTTATTTCTGTCAGTCGAACTGAAAAACTCACCGAGTGCACTACTTAATGACTCTCTAATAGCAACCTGTTAAGAAATATTGAGAGCACCTGTTGCTGAAGCGGTGGAGAAAGATTTGATTTGTTGCTTGCTTGACTAGATTACCTGTTTGTCATGCTCTACATCTAACGAAATGAATTGAAAATATAACAATTTTCATTAATAATTGATTTGCTAATTGGCAACCACCAAGTTCTCTTGATGCAAGTGTCTCTTGATATCAGGTTATGTACGCTTAATCTCTCAGACAATGGTACATGCAGTACTTGTATACTTTCATGTAAATGCTTGTTTACACAAAAGAAGCATCATGGAGTTTTCAGAAGTCATTGAGAAAGCAGTGCCATGATCTCACATGCACCAATATCTTTTGTTGGGCAAGATCAGTGGGAGGCAATGGGGAATCAATATTCGTTAATGCTTGTTGTTGTTGCTGTTGTTGTTGTTGTTGTTGTTGTGGTTGTCATTGTTGTTGTTTTTATTTCGTTCCAATTGAAAAGCAACAGATTGCCAACTTTCCGTAAAAAAAACAGACACAGTAATGCCGAGCTTGTGCGTGTGTCCGTATAACGGAGAGGAGAGACCCGAGCTCCAAATCAAAGTCCCGAGTTGTGATAGGACCAGACTGCTAGTGTTTCCCCAATGGTCACCATTGGATAGTTCGGGATCAGTTAAACTTCACAGGTTTCTATTCGCTATAAAAAGCCAACGATTATGCATCAGCTTAAAACGTAGAGCAAAAGTGCGGAATAGTGGCATAACATAACAGGAAACCTTTTTTTGTCAGGTCAGTGTCCTCAACTTTAACCCTTGGCTTTTTATGGCGTCGACTGTTTTATTAATTATGATTTGTCGTAGAATGAAAAGAGACATTGATAACAATTATCTAAAACCTTCGTAGTAAAACTTCATCAAGAGCCTTTGAAGAGACGGGGAGGCCTCATTAGTGATCCCCGCGGAAGAGTCAACACATTCACTTCCGGTAATTAGATAGATCTAAACCCATCCCACAATTCCCGTTATCTCTCCCGCCGCCAGCAGAACTGAAACCCAATCAAGTTGCTACAAAAGTTACGAACGTTTGCACCAGACAAATTTCTCCTAGCGCCAGTCGGTTTTGGAAATCCCCAATTAGGCCTATAGATGCGACTTCTCATATCATGTAGAGAGACTATGTTTGAGAAATTCCTGAACATAATCCACACAGTCTTCACAAATTATAGCAAAACCTTTGGTAAAAAAGGCCGCTCACCTTAAACATCTAGATCAAAACCTACATCATCCTGTCTTGGAGACCTGTTACATTCCTCCACACTGACTCAAATGCTGGGAGGATCTGCACTGAAACCCTACACTGTTGATTTCGTTTCGAATTCTGCTACAAAAACGTCTGAGGGCGCGAGGAAGGAAAATATGATATCAAAACGGCGAGACGAAGAATTAGGAAGTTTATGGACAAATAAACTACGGGCAGATATTTATTTGTAGCACCGGTAACAAAGATAGCTCAAGGTCATGCCTTCCTGTTCCTCCTCCTCCTCCTCAACTTCTCCTTATCACCATCCTCATGATGATGTTGAGGATGTTTATAATAATGATGATGTTGATAATGATTTGTTTTTTTAACTGTCTTATCCTATTTACTTTATAGCATTATTATTTTCGTTTCTGAGTTGTAATTTAAATGTTTCCTCAACAACGACAACAAAACAGTGGCAGAAGTAACAAACAGAAGCAACAACAACCACCACCACACCAACAATAGTAATGTTATAAATATTAAAGCAACATCACCACCAGTTACATAACCCCCACAGGTAACATCACTTGGTTTCATATTATGAAATCAAGGTAAATAATTGTATGAACAAGCTGTAAAACTGTTCAATATTTCTTTTGTTTAATAAGCAAAACTAGCAGACTGGTTGCCTTTCTAACAAAAATCCTGTTTGAAGTGGTATGCTACGTTATGTTTACTCGGCGATACCCATGTCTCCTTATTTTCTCTCAAATTTTGATGAACATTTTCGCCTAGCCCTTCTTTGTTGCAACTATCAGCCTAATTAAGCACGCCGATCATTAACAACTCTTTGAAGATAAATATATACTTGTACTCCAATTAACTTCGTAAAGATCAAGACAACTATTTACCAACGCAAACAACAATTTAGGATTTTAATGACTTTGGCTCAAACTAATAGAGATCAAAACTCTGTAAGCTCCACTCAATCAGTGCAGGAGAAACAAAGATGAAACCTTGCGAGCCCCATTGCCATCTGTTCCGAAATCCTCGGATTATACAAGGTCAAACCTGGCTCACCTGTGAAGAAATTCCACCTCTCCTGGTGTTTTTGTTGTTGTTCTCCCAACAGAGCGCTAGATTTACATGGCTGTGCAATACATAGACTAGCGCTCGCTGAACTCACGCTCGCTTCCTCGCGCCTGTAAACAAGACTAGCGCTCGCTGAACCCACGCTCGCTTCCTCGCGCCTGTAAACAAGACTAGCGCTCGCTGAACCCACGCTCGCTTCCTCGCGCCTGTAAACAAGACTAGCGCTCGCTTCCTCGCGCCTGTAAACAAGACTAGCGCTCGCTGAACCCACGCTCGCTTCCTCGCGCCTGTAAACAAGACTAGCGCTCGCTGAACCCACGCTCGCTTCCTCGCGCCTGTAAACAAGACTAGCGCTCGCTGAACCCACGCTCGCTTCCTCGCGCCTGTAAACAAGACTAGCGCTCGCTGAACCCACGCTCGCTTCCTCGCGCCTGTAAACAAGACTAGCGCTCGCTTAACCCACTCTCGCTTCCTCGCGCTTGTAAGCAAGACTAGCGCTCGCTGAACCCACGCTCGTTTCCTCGCACATGTAAACAAGACTAGCGCTCGCTTCCTCGCGCCTGTAAACAAGACTAGCGCTCGCTGAACCCACGCTCGCTTCCTCGCGCCTGTAAACAACAATTTCCCTGTCGCTAATGTACAATGTATTCATTTCCGCCTTCTATACAATAGCTTCTATACAAGAGGCAAGGCTGCCCCAACAACTTATTTTAAAAAGCTTATCTCTTCTAAGCTGTTCAGGTATAGTATTTTTTCCAGCACAATTTCGCCCAGCGAGCTCTCTCTAGATCTAGTCCACGTACTCTGTTGCCATCCTTGTGTCGTAAGGACAACCTCGCCGTAGCTTAAAACTCGCTGTAACCCTTCTAATTCGCATGTCTTAAAACGAACCGTTTGGCCCTATGTTCCTCCGGGGACCCAGAGGCATAAGTCAAGTAAGTCAAAACGAACCGTACGCTTACCAACTCTGAAAGTACGATCCCTGGTGTTTTTGGTTTCTCTTCCCTGCCTTCGAATTCGTGGACATGTTTCCGACGATTCCGGCGCATCCGACGATTCCGACGATTCCGGCGATTCTGACGTGCATTGAGTCGATGGTAGGATGGTGTTGCGAACACCAGGGATCACAGAGTTTACGACCGTCGTGTGCTTAACACATGCCTGAATACCGCGACTAATTTGCTGTTTAAGTAGGGAAATTCAGTGGTTCCACTAGTTGAATCGAATTGGGTAACGATTGGTGGATGGGGAGAAAAGTGCGCCGTAAAATCGCTGTAAAGGTAGCAAGCAAAGGGAAAATTGCATATAAGCAAGGAGGATCTAACAGAGCTGCCAACCTTTCCAATAGTAAAGACTTTAATGTATATTTCGTTAAAAATATGTAATAAAAGGCATACAATTCGCTTTTTGGGGTAATTTTGTCTAGTGGTTTGAGATAGAAAAGCGACTAACGATGTTTCTAAAAATAGCCAGAGTTATGCTGAAGATGGAGCACTATAGGACTGGGATACTTGTTGTTTTAGTTTAGTAGGGATAGCAACAGTAGGACAACAAATGGGAGTAAATAAACAGAAGTAACTCTTTTGAACTTCTCTTCACAATTTTAGATATTGTGTTTCAAGATTTACAAAAGTAACATTTGTATCAACCAAAAATAATATACAATCTACCATGACTTGTAAAGAAAAAAGATAAGAAATCTTTCTTTTGGAGCTGCTTCATGCAGAGATGGTATTTTTTAATTCCCGGTAGCACATTGTATTATAATGGGACAAGTTAATTTTCAATCATAAAATTATGGGAAAAAACTCAGGCAAAGATCAAACGTGTGTTTCCTAATCTGTTCGTGTCTACACTTATCCAACTCAGCATTTCTGAAATACACCAAAGAACTCAACAAAGCAGAGAAAATTGATTTTGGCAGATAATTATAGAAGCGGGAAGATCCAAAACACGATCATAAACACAAGTTGTTTATCTTAGTTCAACCAATGATCCACCTCCTTTGAGGAAGCGTTTTGTCTATTTTTGTTCTTTAAAGAGGACATGCTAGAGGGTTTAATCAGGATTTTGTTTTGTGTTGTGTATTGGAGTTCTCTCACCTTTCTCCTCCGTAATTTCATAATGTCTTCAAGTATGATTGAACACATGCACACAAACACACTCTTCACCCACTCTTTCTTTTTCCTCTCTCCCTCTCTTTCTCTATAATTATACTTACTCGTAAAGTGAGTACAAACAACCCTATTCATTTGTAAAGGGAGTAAAAGGTAAATAACCTTATTTACTTGTAAGGTGAGCACAAACGTAAATAACATTACTTGAACTCGTCCTAGTCACTGTATCCTATGTCCTTCATTTAAGCATCATTTTTTCTCTCCTTTGTTTACACAACTGAATCTCACTGACAACATGTTGGTATGAGATAAGCCAGCGAGATAGAATGGTCGTTTGTATAGCCAGTAGGCTAGGATGGTTGTTTGTATATAGCAAGATAGAATTGTCGTTTGTATAGCCAGCGAGATAGAATGGTCGTGTGTATAGCCAGCGAGCTAGAATGGTCGTTTGTATAGCCAGCCAGCTAGAATTGTCGTTTGTATAGCCAGCGAGCTAGAATGGTCGTTTGTATAGCCAGTGAGCTAGAATGGTCGTTTGTATAGCCAGCGAGCTAGAATTGTCGTGTGTATAGCCAGCGAGATAGAATTGTCGTTGGTATAGCCAGTGAGCTGGAATGGTTGTTTGTATAGCCAGCGAGTAGAATGGTCGTTTGTATAGCTAGCAAGCTAGAATGGTCGTTTGTATAGCCAGTAGGCTAGAATGGTCGTTTGTATAGCCAGCGAGATAGAATTGTCGTTTGTATAGCCAGCGAGATAGAATTGTCGTTTGTATAGCCAGTGAGTGAGGTGGATCATTTGTATAGCCAGTGAGTGAGGCGGGTCGTGTGTATAGCCAGTGAGTGAGGCGGGTCGTGTGTATAGCCAGCTAGTTGGAATAATCGTGCGTATAGACTCTAGGTTCCATAGGTTTTGTTTACAGCCAGTAAGTTATATAGTGGTGTATATAGCCAGTGAGATATATAGTCGTGTATATAGCCAGTGAGATAGATTGTCGGTAAATAACCAGTGAGTTAGATTGTCGGTAAATAACCAGTGAGTTAGATTGTCGGTATATAACCAGTGAGTTAGATTGTCGTGTAAATAACCTGTGAGTTAAATTGTCGGTATATAACCAGTGAGTTAGATTGTCGTGTAAATAACATGTGAGTTAAATTGTCGTGTCAATAACCTGTGAGTTAGATACGTCACGTGCATAGCTATTTTCAGTCTGAAACATTGGTGAGAAGAGGATAGGCCTGACTCGGGGTGATGTGATCGATCACGTGGTTTACTGTCTTAAACTCCGGGCTGATACCTGGATCAAGATAAGAGACCTGGAGTAGCGGCGGGTCCACCTTCACTCTGCTCCTCCGGCGCCCTGTCTGGGAAACAAAAAATAAACAAAGAGCGGAGAGAGATAAAGAGAGAGAGAGAGAGAGAGAGAGGAAGAGAGAGAGAGAGAGAGAGAGGAGAAAGAGAGAGAGAGAGAGACAGAGAGAGAAAGAGAGAGAGAAGAGAGAAAGAGAGAGAGAGAAAGAGAGAGAGAGAAAGAGAGAGAGAGAGAGAGAGAGAGAGATAAAGAGATAGAAGAAGAAGAAGAAGAAGAAGAAGAAGAAGAAGAAGAAGAAGAAGAAGAAGAAGAAGAAGAAGAAGAAGAAGAAGAAGAAGAAGAAGAAGAAGAAGAAGAAGAAGAAGAAGAAGAAGAAGAAGAAGAAGAAGAAGAAGAAGAAGAAGAAGAAGAAGAAGAACAAGAAGAAGAACAAGAACAAGAAGAAGAAACAAAACAAAAGAAGAAAGAAGAAAAGAAAGCCAAATTAGCGTAAACTGAACAAGTCTATAAACAATAGTCTACTTTTAAGTTTTAGAGATACAATATTATAGCAAGTACAACGACAGTTGCTGTTTAAACTGCATTTTGTAAGAGGTTTTCTTTTTCAACACTTGTTTATAATAGAGAAGTTCACCCCGTCTTAATCTTTTCTTAAGTCAGGAACTTGTCGAAAACAAGCTTCCTTAACCACATGATGATGATGTTGAGTGAGCAAGGAAACAAATGAAAGACTCAAAGTTTTGTTCATTTTCTTTCCTTGGGCTGCCATAGCCAATTAAACAGAGCGCTTCCTTCATGTGGAGCTTGTCTAAGTAGCTGCATCAGATCCTCTGCTTGTTTTGATATTGCTTAAGTCTGTTTTCTCTTTTATTTCCTTTACATTATCTCGTCTGTAAATCTTGTTATCGTTCTTCTCTCTTGCTCTCTCTCTCTCTCTCTCTCTCTCTCTCTCTCTTTCTTTCTCTCTCCCGCTCCCTCTCTCTCTCTCTCTCTCTCTCTCTCTCTGTCTGTCTTGTTCCACTCCGGTTCAGAGAAAGGATTTAAATTTACTCCCCTTTCATCTTTGGCAAATCCCCACGATTTTCATGTCCCAAAAAACTTAAAGCTTTAAAAAATCCTAGACATATCACTCACTGTTTGGATTGAAATCACTTTCAGTATCAGCTTCTTTACCCATACCTTTCTCTGCTGAAGCCATTACATAATCATTTCTCTTGAGCAGTTATTTTTTCTCAAAGGCGACGATCTTTTCGACAGACGCATTTGCCGAGGTCTTCGTGCCCCAAGAATAAATGTCGCTAAACAAGTGGTAAAATATTGACATAGATAGATGCATTTTGTGGATGCGTGCGAACTGTTTCTGAGATGTAGCCCGACCCCTCGGATTTGTTGGTCGCTGCGACATCGTTATAAAAACAACCCGAAATTTCAGCTGTGGAGACGAGGAATCTCAGTCGGTAAAGCTAGCGACTTCTGAACAAGAGGTCATGGGTTCGAAACTTTCGTCAGGGGTGCCTTTGTTTTTTGTTGTTTTTTTTTTTTTATATTGGTTGGATCGGTGGCAGAATAGTGTTTTGCCGCACTTGCCGACTGGCGATCTATACAGGTACCAAGTACACGTTGAGTTGGGTTTTAACGCCCAACACCAGCACTATATAGGCTATATTGTAGACGGACCCCAAGACTGACGCCTGACAATTTTATGTGCTGCCGCACACGAGACAGGGCGGGGATGCCATGACTCCTGTCTCATACGGTCACATTACACTGACACCGACCCAACCAGAAGGGAGCGAAAATACCAGGGCTCGAACCACGGACCTCTTGCGTCGGAAGCCGGTGTTACTGAGGGATATTGAAGATAGTCGCTGTATGTGTTCTCCCAGTATAATGCTTAGCTATAAAATAGATGAAAAGTTTAAAATCTCCAGAGAAAAACAACAACAATTATTAGTGTGTCTATTTTGGTCGTGTGATGGATTTAGGCTACTGGTCTAGATGGGCAGTGTGGGGCATTTAGACCCCTGATCTATTTGGGCACAGTAAATGCCTCCGTCTTCGTGTTGTTCCGAGGCTTCGATATTATTTGATCCATATGGGGAAATATCCTCAGCCCAAAAAAATTTGACGCGCACTCATTAATCATTATTTATGCGTTATCATTGCATGTGTTATTCTTCCATAGCCAATAATTACCTCTAGAAAGGTTGTAACATTTGCTGAGTGGAGTGACATGGGGAAAATCGCTCCACCTGCAGAGTGGAACTTTTTGGGGGGTAATAAGAGGGACCTGAAAGCGATGTGGCCGTATCTCTAGAAATGATCCGGGGTGGTTTCTTGGTGGTTACCAACCATTTTGGACATCTAAGGACATGCGCCCCTGAGGGAAACTCGTGGCAACGGACAGTGATGGAAAACTGTACGTTCAAAGACACGAAGGAGGGTATATAATTTTAGAGAGCGATATAAATAGATAGATTTAATGACTGAGAGAGATAAAGAAATTGAGATAGAGAGATAGAGGGGAGGGGGTGAGAGAGGTAGAGAGAAAGAGGAAGAGGGAGTGAGATATAAGGAGAGAGAAAGATAGAGAGACAGAGACAGAGATAGAGAAAAGGAGGAAGTCAAAGAGAAAGTGCAAAATAAATAATTCAAATAAATAATGACATCCCATGTTAGTGAATACTGATAATAACACAGTGCAGTTGGATCTAAGTGAGCTCATAATGGTTCTGTTGGTTTGTATATTTTTAATAGTAATAACATAATGCATTTTTTATATGCATGTACCAAACATGTCGTTGAAAACAATAATAACCATGAAACTATCCCAAACAATATACAATCAAAACAAGGGGCAAGACTTTATATTGGCACGAATTGTTTAACGCTATTGTGTACGTGTAGAAACAAAAATTATGTCAAGAAATGAATGAGCTCAACTTGAACTTATTGCCCTCGTCAAATTTGCAGGCAGGTGCTCTATCTAACGGACCACTATAAAACACATTGCTTTTCCCACCGGCGCCGTAAAAGGTTGTTGGATTTCACAGCTCGAGAAGTTGGAAATAAAAGAACACGGGAAGTATAAGGGTTTGATTGTTCTCTCCCACTGGGGGCATGAAGGGACACATCAAAGTCGAATTAAAACCAAGTCTTTAAAAAACATGGGGGGTTCAGGTTTTCTCAGCTTATTTCGGGTTCTTTAGACTTTCATCGGGCTTGTTAAAATAAAGCCTCTCTCCTCTCTCTTTTCCTTTCTTTCCCCTGTCTCCCTCTCTCTCTCTCTCTCTCTCCCCCCTGTCCACACGCCTGACGCCCCAATCACTGACCACCGATCACCACAACAGTCTCTGCCGCGTGCGGAGCGCTAGACTTGACCACATGTCTCTAATGATAACCCAGGCCCAACAGACCTGGTACCTGGACTGGTCTGCCATCCTGACATCCTGGTATGGCTGGAACCTGGACCTAACACCGCCAGAGCAACAGTGCTGCCAACTCAGCCAGCCACCTGTGTGTATTTTTAACCTGGAATTGTTGGAGAAGCCACTCTTACAAGTAGCGCTTTTTAGCGTAAGTTTGGTAGCTCTGCACCATCACGTCAGTCAGGTAGCGCCGCCTGTAGGTTCTGTCACCTGGCGTCCGCACATCTGCTTAATTAGCCCCTAAGGGGGGGGGGGGGGGGGGGTGCAGTTAAAGACCAAATTCTACTAAATTAGACTAGGGAATTTTTTTCTTTTTTTGAATCATCATGTAGCCTGGGTCGAAATTAGCAGAAAAATATTGTGTATACAATGTCATGAATGGTAGAGATATTATAGTGATCGCCAGCAACGCATTCGGTTAGAGCTGTGAAATGAGATGGAAGGGTCCGGTGTTCGGATCTTAGGACCACAGAGACAGATCGTTAGCTTGTTGAGGAATTCTATGGATCTCAGGAATCCCGGCATGAATGAAACCTGGACCTTACACTGTGGCGGTTCGACTGGCATCACCTGCAGATCTCCTCGCCTCACACCTACCCATCTGCTTGATTAGTCCTTCTTAGGTCCTGCAGATATAGTTTGTTTGAGCAACAAGAATCTATGAGAATTATTAAGGACATGAAAACAATGTTGATTAGATTTGGAGCCGGTGGCAGAAAGCTCAGTAGGCAGCGCGCTTGCCTGAAGAGGTTCGATTCACGGCTGACTTGCCTGCTTCAGTAAACGGTACTCCGGAAACTCAGTCGACTAAAAAGTAATGACTACTTTAATAGAAGGAGATCGGGGCCATATTTGATGCACTTTTTAAGCTCCTATCATGCTTCATAGTTTGAATACATTTTGTTACGAGTAACGGGGGAGAGTGGGATTCAAGAGGCCCTGTCCGGTTTAAAACCCGCAGGATGGATCAGAGATATGGACAAAATGGTGCTTATTCGGGGCTGTTCGTTGATATCTGGTTTAGAAAGAGAGAGAGAGAGAGAAAATGTATATAACAGTTAAGAATTAAAATAAAAAGAGAAAGATTATGAGCATTTCTTTACAGTTATTTGGGGCAAACCACAAGCAATTGATTTCGAGCATTAAAATTGTTGTGAGGACATTTTCAATTTGGAAATAAATTGTCCAAGGCTTAGTTATGGGTAAAAACAAACTCACTCACTCACTCTCTCACTCTCCTTCACTCTCTCACCCTCTCCCACTCTCTCTTTCTCTCTCTCTCTCTGTCTCCTTCACTCTCTCACTCTCTCGCACACTCTCTCACTCCCCTTCACTCTCTAATTCTTAACTGTTATATACATTTTAAAAATGATTCATGAATCAATTTACACATTAACTACGTCTGAAAAACTATAAAGCTAGAGTGAAAAAAATCATAATTAAAAAAATGCGCCTGATGATAATAAAAATTAATTTTATGTGTTGGTTTTATGCTTGATTAAAAAAAAAAAAGCAGACTGAAAAACGCAACCAATTCCAACATTTATATTCAGTAAATTAACATCACATCATTATCTCGACAGATATGCAGAGGAAAACGCTCTTGCAACTAATCATATTATACAGTATAATTGCAATCCATCTATTTCCTACAAGAATTAGAATCTACTTAACTGCTGTAACAATAGGACCATAATGAGATGCTGCACTGTCGATGTACTTGATAACCCCATAATTGTTGCATGCCATGCATCTAGTTTCCATGATAAAGTTGGTTTTATCTCGGAATTATTTCCAATTTGGCAAGATTTTTGTTCGTGACGTACTTATAGGAAATAATGATAAATAGTAGTGTTAATACTAATAATAATAATAATGATAATAATAATAATTATAATAATAATAATAATAATAATAATAATAATAATAATAATAATAATAATAATAATAATAATAATAATAATAATAATAATAACAATCATGATAATAATAACAATATAAATTACAAACACCACTCCACTCATCTGCATTTAATGCTAATTAAAATTATGATGACGCCGAAGTATAAATTGCTGAGTAATTAAAAACAATTCAAGTAACACTGATTCTATCGGGAAATCATTTGTTCTGGAACTTTTGGCACAATTGTTACGAATTTATATTATAACCGAAGAAATTCCTAAATAAACATGTAGTAGTCAAGATAACCGATGGAATTTTTGTTACCTCTTCAGTTTTTTTTTTTTTTTTACTTTAAAAAATTGCAGGAACTTTACAAAGCGTCGAAACTAATGGCACGGGCGTTGGAATGCCGTCTTTGCGAAGTTAATGAATGTTACGTTATGAATACGGCCCAAAATAGAAAATCATGTGATGAGATTATGATAAGTTCAGCGGGGGTTGCTCATGATCTGACAAGTATAGTTTATTGTCAAAGACAACGAGGAAAGGTCCCCGGGTTTCTACGTCTGCTAGTCATCTAGATCATCTAGAGTGCCCGGATCAACAAGTGGCATGCTGGGATAGAGAGCAGCAGTAGGTCCCGACATGGGAACACGAAGGGTCTATTTGCGCTCTAGATCTATATTGAGATAGGCCCTTGTTCTTATCGGATCACTGTTTGCCCCTGTCTGGCAGAAATCAAAGGTTAATGTTGGTTCATGATGGGGGAATGTACACGAGGTTCGTATCATCCTCAAGTGATGGGGGAAGAAGGGCAACAGGGACTGGGGGTTACGCCGGAAAAGTCAACAGGGAAATGGATAGACTGACAATTTTTATCTGGGTGTAGATGCATTGATGTGTAGATGTAGAGATGTAGAGATAAATAGATAGATAGATATGGAGGCAGATAGACTGATAGGTAGATGGATAGATGGGCAGAGGGTGAGCTGGTTAGATAGAGAGAGACATAGAGAGACTGGGGAGAGGAACGGAGCGGGAGAAGGAGAGATATCGAGGGGAAATATTGATATATAGAGAGATGTAGGGATAGATAGATAGATAAAAAGAGGGAGAGAGTGAGAGAGAGAGGGGGGGAGACATAGGCAGACACATAGACAGGCAGACAAAAACTCGGCAGACTCTGATTGGTTATACGATTTATCGCATTCAGCGGGAACCATTCATAGGGAGTTTGGTTAGTTGGGCAAAACCACAGGGGGAGAGAACACGTCAGGAAGAGAGAGATTTGAGATCATATACATATATAACTCTTTATCTAATAAAGATGAATGAACATTTCCGTAAAAAAAAATTCGGTATTCTTTTTATTTTAAATCAACGGCCAGTACATTTAACCGGAAGGAACCGAAAGGAACAAAAGGCCATTGACAACATTCTTAGCCAATTAAATAAAATCTTATCCGTTTTTTCTAAGCACTTGCTTCAAACTTGTGCCATTGTATTTTTAAGAACACGCATTTGTCCTTACCCTGAAATGAAACGGACCACACACGCATGAAGGCAATTCAAGTCCAGAGGAAATAAACTAATATCTACTTGTCAAACTTTGTCTCAATCTATTTATGAATCTGATCACTAAACAAAGGTGAGAAAGAGCATTGGTTTTTGTTCTTCTCAATTGGTTGAAAGGGTGCATACAATCCTTGTGAATCTGCTAGATAACAAGCGGTTTTAAAACACCACATTATTAAATTTTTCCATATACATTGTACCCTTTTCCCATCCGCACACACGCACACACTTCACCTTTGTGTCTTCTTCTCCCACTGTATACGTGTGGCTGCAGGAAAAAAATTGTCCAACGTCCTGGAACCCTACCACAATATAAGCTTGCTGTTGAAGTTGGACCTATAGAATCTCCCTCCCTCTCTCTCCCTCTCTCTCTCTCTCTCTCTCTCTCTCTCTCTCTCCACTCGTCCTTCATATCTTTCTCTCATTAACACCCCTCTATATCCACCCCACTCTCTTTCTCTCTCTCTCTCTCTCTCTCTCTCTCTCTCCACTCGTCCTTCATTTCTTTCTCTCATCAACACCCCTCTATATCCACCACCCCCCCTCTCTCTCTCTCTCCACTCGTCCTTCATATCTTTCTCTCTATGACTATCAATCCACTTATTAGTTTTAACCCTCTAAATCGAAAACGGAAAACCCACCCAGAAACAACCAACCAAAAACAAAACGCGAAAGTGATTGGCGTTACTTTATCTTCGTGTTATCTCTACAAATTGCACCGGTCGACACCGAACGGCGGCACTTTGATGTCTATAGGTGAGGGTAGTACATTGTACATTGTCCATTAATTTCTATCAAAACTCCGCATAAGGTCAGTGAGGGTACCAAGCCTGCAGTGTGCGCCTGGGTAGTGGGTACCCGCTCTTCTCTCTCTCTCTCTCTCTCTCTCTCTCTCTCTTTCTCTCTCTCTCTCTCCCTCTCTCTCTCTCCCTCTCTCTCTTTCTTTTTTTCTTTCTTTCCCCCGTCTCTCCCTCCCCATCTCATCTCTCTTTCTCTCCTTTGTCTTTGTTTCTCTCTGTCTCTGTCTCTGTCTGTCTGTCTGTCTGTCTGTCTGTCTGTCTGTCTGTCTGTCTGTCCCTCTCTCTCTCTTTCTCTCTCTCTCTCTGTTGTGGGGACGTCACCCAAACAGCTATCAAGGGCCCGTTTTAGCCAATAACAAGCAAATAATCATGCACTAAATAACCTTTTTGGCGATGGATTGGCAGCTTTGTGGTGGTGTAAAGAAGGGCGGGGGGTACCAAGACAGCATACACATGCATATATATTCGGGCATTTCCCACAGTTCAGCACGCTCTGCCTCTATCAGTCTACGCCTCTCTGATCTACGACTGTCACTTTCGCCTGTTGCCAATTTGCATTTCAATTAACGATCAAATGGAAAATTGCCGCACCAATAAAAATCCCCCTGCTCGCTCTAGATTTCAAGTTTTGACTGACACCAACCTCTCTCCGATTCTTTGATTCACTCCCTTTGTCTCACTCGCTTTGTCTTTGTTTGTTTGCTGGTCCGTCTGTCCCTCTGGCTATCTATCTATCTATCTATCTATCTATCTATCTATCTATCTATCTATCTATCTATCTATCTATCTATCTATCTATCTATCTCTTTGTTCTCTTTTTATCACCACGTTTCACATAATGATTATATATTCATTTTAAGATAAAGATTTTTTCGAGGTTGTTGAGTAGTAATTGAAATAAAAGCAGTAATTGAAAAACTGCTTATTTATTAGATATCGTTCTCTATCCTTGATTTAAACTTTCCAGTGCTATAAAACATTACTTTAGTTATGGTTGTGTGCCCTCCGTTCCTTCTAATTTCCCAATTCCTTGATTATCTTTCTGTCATCGGAAGTCGAAACCCCTTCTTTCTTTCACCATACTCCCTCTCCTTCTGTCTATCCCACTCTGGCATTCTGTCTTTCTTTCGGTATCATTTTACACCCTTTCCGAAGTTTTTTTTAATTAGCTCTCATAAAAAGATTTCTTACGCCATATAAAAACTATCTGACTCAATTATATCGCAGAAATCGTTCAAATTGGACTTTATCGGTCACATTGAAGAGAAAGACGTTCACTTCCCAACGTCAAAGTTTATCAACCGCTAAAATCTTTTCGCAAATAGATGCAAAATGTTTTCTATCGTAACAATCACGCGCAAATAGGTCAAATACTAATTCTAAGTCTGGAGAAGTAAGACCTTCTCTCTCTCTCTCTCTCTCTCCCTCTCTCTCTCTCTCTCTCTCTCTCTCTCTCTCTCTCTCTCTCTCTCTCTCTCTCTCTCTCTCTGCAACAGTAGGACAACAAAATGGGAGTAAATAAACAGAAGTAACTCTTTTGAACTTCTCTTCACAATTTTAAATATTGTGTTTCAAGATTTACAAAAGTAACAACTGTATTTACCAAAAATAATATACAACTTACCCTGACTTGTAAAGAAAAAAGACAAGAAATCCTTCCTTTGGAGCTGCTTCATGGTATTTTTGAATGCCCGGTAGCACATTGTATTATAATGGGACAAGTTAATTTTTAATCATAAAATTATGGGAAAAAACTGAAGCAAAGATCAAACGTTTCTATCCTAATCTGTTCGTGTCTACACTTATCCAACTCAGCATTTCTGAAATACACCAAAGATCTCAACAAAGCCGAGGAAATTGATTTTGGCAGATAATTATAGAAGCGGGAAGATCCAAAACACGATCATAAACTCAAGTTGTTTATCTTAGTTCAACCAATGATCCACTTCCTTTGACGAACAGCTTTGTCTATTTTTGCTCTTTAAAGAGGACATGATAGAGGGTTTAATCATGATTCAATTTTGTGTTGTGTATTGGTGCTCTCTCACCTTTCTAATTTCATAATGTATTGAAGTATAATTGAACAGATGCACACAAACACACTCTTCACCCCCTCTTTCTTTTTCATCTCTCACTCTCTTTCTGTCTAATTATACTTACTCGTAAAGTGAGTACAAATAACTCTATTCATTTGTAAAGCGGGTAAAAGGTAAATAATCCTATTTACTTGTAAGGTGAGTACAAACGTAAATAACATTACTTGAACTCGTCCTAGTCACTGTATCCTACGTCCTTCATTTAAGCATCGTTTTTTTCTCTCCTTTGCTTACACAAGTGAATATCACTGACAACATGTTTGTATGAGATAAGCCAGAGAGCTAGAATGGTCGCTTGTATAGCCAATAAGCTAGAATGGTCGTTTGTATAGTGAGCGAGTTAGAATGGTTGTTTATATAGCCAGCGAGCTAGAATGGTCGTTTGTATAGCCAGCGAGATAGAATGGTCGTTTGTATAGCCAGTAGGCTAGAATTGTCGTTTGTATAGCCAGTGAGCTAGAATGGTCGTTTGTACAGCCACTTAGTGAGATAGTCGTGTGTATAGCCAGCTAGTTGGAATAATCGTGCCTATAGACTCTGGGTTCGATAGGTTTTGTGTACAGCCAGTGAGTTAGATAGTGGTGTATATAGCCAGTGAGATATATAATCGTGTATATAGCCAGTGAGGTAGATGAAAGAGAGTTAAGTTGATTAACAGCCAATGTCAGTGAGTTAGATTTTTGGTATATAACCAGTGAGTTAGATTGTCGTGTGAATAACCTCTGAGTTTGATTGTCGCGTGGATAACCTGTGAGTTAGATTGTCGTGTAAATAACCAGTGAGTTAAATTGTCGTGTAAATAACCAGTGAGTTAGATACATCATGTGCATAACTATTTTCAGTCTGAGACAGTTGGTGGGAAGAGGATAGGCCTGACTCGGAGTAATGTGATCGATCACGTGATTTACTGTATTAAACTCCGGGCTGATACCTGGATCAAGATAAGAGACCTGGAGTAGCGGCGGGTCCACCCTCACCCTGCTCCTCCGGCGCCCTGTCTGGGAAACTCTCTCTCTCTCTCTCTCTCTCGGAATAAAGGCTATTCGCTGCTTGTCTGACTGTTTGCCCTTCAGACTTTTATTTGCTTGTCCGTTTGGTTCAAGCCTGACTGTTGGAATGTCTGTCTGTCTGTCTCCTGCTTTGGTTTATATATGCCTGTTTGTCTGCCTACCAGTTTACCTCTGTCTACCTACCTTTCTGTCTCTCTGCCTCTGTCTGCCTGTTTAATTTTCTTCCTAAGCCAGACTGTCTTTGTCGGTCTCTCTGTCTATTCTTTCTGTGTCCTCTCTCTTTCTTTCTCTCTCCCTCTCTCTCTCTCTCTCTCTCTCTCTTTGTCTCTTTCTCTCCCCCTTGTCTCACCCTCTGTCTCCCTCTCTCTCACTACCTCTCTCTCTCTTTCTGTCTCCCCTTCCCTCTCTCACTATCTCTCTATCTCTCTTTCTGTCTCCCCCTCCCTCTCTTTCTCTCTCTCTCTCCCTGTCTCACCCCTCTGTCTCCCTCTCTCCCCCTCTCTGTCTCTCCCTTCTCTTTCCCTCTCTCTTTTCCTTTCTTTCCCCTGTCTCCCTCTCTCTCTCTCTCTCTCTCTCTCTCTCTCCCTCTCTCTCTCTCTCTCTTTCTTAGTGCAACGTTTAGCAGGTCTCCAGAAAGCCAACAGTTTGGCGACTGGAGACGGTCCTGGCTATAAATAAGTCCCTCAGATAGTTACAGCGTTTCTACGGAGAAAAAAAGACAAGTAAGACCCATGATTATACAGCATTTCAAAGAAAAATAAAAAGAGAAATAACACCCATAGTTACACCATAGAAACTAAGACTGGTACTGTACTAATTTTGAACATTGGCTCCCATGTTAGCCGAAAATTGTATCAGACACTCTGTAACAAAACCATCCGTAATACTTTTATATAGTTATTACTAAAAGTCATGCTTTACACATATCAATAAGTATAAAACGTGAAGATGTTAATATGAAAATCAAAGCAATTCACCACATAAATTTACAATTTCTTGCAAAACACGCACAATAATGGACAGAAAACGAACAGCAGCACTATACGCTTTTAAGCAGAAAATCATGTAAAATGGGCAGAACAGGAAACAGATCTGATATGAGTGAACGATACACTCATGACATTGTAATCGTTACTATAAGATAAGTTTAAATAGTGCTTGTATGGTAAAAAGCAAAGAAAACGGCGACAACGACGACGACGACAACAACAACACAATTTTGTTATGATTAAACCGCTCATGTTTAAATAATTCCTACAACAGCCTTTGCCAATAAGTACCTCGAAGATTGTACAACTTGTTTACCCCTTATCTTTACTGCGCCAGTAATTCCTACACTCTAAACCTCAAGTTCTGCTGAACCTAATTTTCAACGTCACGAACCAATACAATTGAAGTACCGTTTCAAATTCTTTGTGAACAGCGATTTCGTTTCGTTGCCAAAACAGCCCATCGGGGGTCAGGATATTTTACAAGGATCCCAACCTCGTTATTGACTGACACCGATAAACTTCTTGGGGAAATCTCTTAATTTTATTAAGTATTGGCAGTAAGGGCGGAGAGATTGAGTGAGAGAGAGGGGGGAAGATAGTATGAGAAAGAGAGGAAGGAGGGATATATACATTCATAGATAAAGAGAGAGACAAGGAGAGAGAGAGAGAGAGTGAGAGATAGAGAGAGAGGTGGAGGAGGGAAGATAGAGAAAGGGAGAGAGATAGGAAGAGATAGAGAGATAAGGGGAGAAAGATTGATAGAGAGAGAAGAAAGAAAGAGAGAAAGAAAGAGAGAGAGAGAGAGAGAGAGAGAGAGAGAGAGAGAGAAATAGTGAGATAGATAGAGGTAGTGAGAGGTATTCAGTCTACAGCAAGAGACAAAAAAGAACATATTTATTGAGACCTACTTATTTTTCTCACGTAGCGCACGGTGTCTTCATTATATGAACTGATAAACCTGTTGTGAAATTGTGCCAACAAATGTATTTTATTTATCGCTGTGATCTACAAGTCCAGAAATATTTTTAAAATTTCCAAAAATTGTGCAAAAACCATAAATTACTATCACGATCCTGAAAACAATTCTTGGAATCGGACAAACACTGGCATTAATTTCTCATCCATAAAATAGAAAGATCATTTTGCAACGACAACGAATACAACAACAACAACAACAACAACAACAACAACAACAACAACAACAACAACAACAACAACAAAGATGAGAAAGTTGAAAGCATGTTAAAATTGTGTCACCTCAGTTGTAGAATGTTCTATCTCGTGTCTAAAACTCTGGAAATCTGAACCACTTTACCATTGGGGTAGGAGTTGACGAGTAGCGGCAAAAACGATTTCAATCTTAGCAAGAGACACTTTCTTTTTCGTTTTTTTTTACTCTTAGTTCAGGAATGAAATGGCTCTGCAATTTTGTTGGTTTTACATCGCCATTGGTGAAAAATACTGGGTAAAAGGCTCTGATAATGATACATCTTTTTTGCCGTTTGATGTATATTTTTAACGGTGTATTTATGTAACAGCGTAACCATAATACAGAGGGCGTTGTGGAGAGTCCAAAAAAGGGGGATTAGAGAATTGTATTCTCTACCTATCACTCTATAGGCCTAGGTACTGCATTCGAATGTCCTGTACTAGCTTCATTTTAGTCTGTCTCCATGAACGTTGATCAGGCGGTTTCCCCACTACATTTACATCACCACTTTTATCTCCATTTGTTTTTCTGCTGCTCCAATTTCAATAAAAATCACATTGCTGGCACTGAAACAAAATTAAAGCCAACACTTCAAAATTTCCCCTTGTAAGTGCATTCTGATATTTCTGATATCTCAGTCCCAGCGCTACAGGTGGAAACAATCGGAGATTCCCTGTTGGCCTCCCTGAATGGCCACATTCTTGCGTGACAGCCAATCCCAGACTTAATGATTGTATCGTTATCTGATCCACGGGGCCCGAGCCTAAAACCGGGCTCCTCCGACACCGACGACTAGACCAGATCTAAGTTTGCTCAACACAGAGTCCAATCTGTCACTGAGGGCGCGAAATCACCGGCCTTACGATCAACATGGCGAGAACGGGTGACCTAACCATGACCCTTGGAGTGTAGAATTTTTTGAACGTACATTGGCTCCCTAAACGTAGGACAAACCTGTGATTTTGGCGCCGGTGCAAGTGTCCTTACATACCGTCTCCGTTTTGACCGCCAGCCCAGTAATCGCAAGGCGCCTGCTGTGCGATATCAGCAGGTGATAGGCCAAACAACCTGGTAGTTGCACGGCCTGCTTGCCGGCCTGGTGATAGCCCTGTCCAGATTAGCGGTCAGCAGGTGATCCTTTATCTCTCCTCTCCTTAAACTCGGACTTAACACCTGGGCACCGCGCGACCAACTGCGGCAGTGGTTCTCAGGTTTTGTGTATGTATGGGATCTGGAACTAATTGATTGGCTTGGCCAGTGGTTTTGGTGCAATTCTTTGTCTTTTGTACCGACTTGGTTGGCACTGCGATAGTTGTTATTGTTGTTGTTGTTTTTGTTATTATTATCAAAAGTATTGTTTTGTTATTACATGTATTTACTTTTGTCATCATCATCATCATCATCATCATCATCATCATCATCATCATCATCATCATCATCATCATCATCATCATCATCATCATCATCATCATCATCATCATCATCATCATCATCATCATCATCATCATCATCATCATCATCATCATCATCATCATCATCATCATCATCATCATCGTCATTATCAAAAGGATAATAACAAAATCTATTAAAACTGAACAAAACAGCAGGTTGCATGTTATAATGTCGTGATGAATCTCAGTATTGAAATATAGATACCCTAAAATTCACAGACAAGGAAAATATATGTTTAATGGCATTCTCGGGGATGTGTTGCTATGCGGGAATTCATAGATTCCCACAATAATTTCTATAGTATATACATATTTTAAACACGTGAAAGGACTATTAAAATTTGTAAAGACCCCGTCAGGTCCAACTGGTGACCACTTTCGCCGTAACGAATCCCTCAGGGGAACCTAGGAGATGTTAAATCCGGAGTGGGAGAGAAACAGGGAGAGATATTGCTAGCGAAAGATAGATAGATAGACAGATAGATAGATAGATAGATAGATAGATAGATAGATAGATAGATAGATAGATAGATAGATAGATAGATAGATAGATAGATAGATAGATAGATAGATAGATAGATAGATAGATAGATAGGCAGAGAGAGAGAGATAGAGAAAGAGAGAGGTAGAGAGAGATATCTGTGGCGTCTGGTTCTCTTCCGTCTTGACCTTGCTCAAAGCGGTCCTTCACCGGAACTTGTACAGCTCACTCACAGCAGCAGGTTTCCGGATAGACTACAAGTGCTAGAGCTCTGGGGGGAGTCCTGGGCAGCGATAGAGGAAAGGGGGGGGGGTAATTAAAGATACCTGTGTGGAGTGATAACAAAAGCGAGATGGAGAGAGAGAGCGATAGAAAGAAAGAGAGAGAGGGAGAGAGAGAGAGAGAGAGAGAGAGAGAGAGAGAGAGAGAGAGAGAGAGAGAGAGAGAGAGAGAGAGGGAGAGAGAAAAAAATCTGCAGAAAGATGGATTATACAAGAGAGAAAATTAATGTGTGAAAAACATATTTATGAGAAAAGGGGAAAATACAAACTAAACAGTGAATAAACTATGAACAATTATTTTATCTTGCTGCTACATTCATACGTATCACTTGCTTTAAATAAATCAAGAGAATCACAACTGCTAACAAATCAACATTATCGTCTCTAACACAAGAATGATATAAAAACTGATAGATGCGTAATGTGTTGCAGTAACGTTGGCATTTAACATTTATTTTGCGCTTACCACAATGCATTAAGCATTATGAAATCAACTACAAATTCTCCGAGGTAAATTTTTTGTCCCGCTTCATAAAAACCATCTGTAATCACTAGGAACCGATCCGTATGTATCTAATTTTAATCGAAGAATAATCCCTTTTGCCCAAGAGCATTGTGTCGGTTTATCTTTAGAACACTTGCAGAATTTTGCCAACTCCCTGAGTCCTAAAAAAATGCTGATACGGAGGCGCGCTGTGAAATTCTGTGAGTGAGAAGCAACGGTCGGGGCAGTGTCACCTGGAGAGTGCGGGCTTAGAGCAAGGATTCCAGACCTACTGCAGAACACACACATACCGAGACAATCTAACCGTCAAACATTCCAGGAGCCATACGCGGCCAAAGGCAGGCGGTAATCGCGGATTGATAAACGCATGCCAGGAGTCCTGTCTGCGCGGAAGGATATTCTTCCTGTCTTTCAATTGAAAGAAGTACACCGAAAGTACTGCGCAGTCACGGGGTTTGATCCGTGCACACAAAATATCCGTATCATAAATCAGTTGACGTCTCGAAAAACTTACAAAGTGGATATTATATCTTAGATAAGTAATGTCTTTAAATCACTACCGAAATAGTTTATTTTGTGTTTAATAGGTCTATGTTGTTTATTTTTCGTGCTCTTGTTCATAAAAATTGGTTACTGTTCTTAACTTTTTGGCGCAAGAACTTGGCGCCACCGCAATAAATGGCTGTATGTCCCATTTTGAACGCTTTTATACGCCACGATTAAAAAGAAAAGTAACCTGTTCCTGAAATACGATACAATGTATTTTCATTGCCAGAATTGTAAACTTATTTTAACGTGAGTTCGCCGTGTATCTTCTTACACTTTTATTTGTCTTCGTCTTTGCTATTTCTGTACCTGTGCTGTTGTCTAGAAATGCGAAATGCAATTGGAATTTCAGCGCAAAGGGATACATTTTGCCTCAATTTGTTTTGTATTGACATAACTTTCTTCAATCTTCAATGTTCAATGCATCAACCATCATTATAAACATTTTACTCGGTAAAAATATATAATTATAAATCCATCTTCAGCCATCTATAAAACCACTGTTGCTTGATATCGAAATAAAATGGCAAATTTAGCTACCGGTATTTTAATCGTTCTCGTTTGTGTTGAATTCTCTGCCTGCATTCCTCTGATACGTAATATTTGTTTTTATATCGAAGATAATCAATATATTTACTGTAAGTCGAGAAACTTTTAAATCTCTGCCTTGATTATTTTCTCTCGTGTGTCACTCTATAAACTTTAAAATGTTATTATTTTCCGTCTAATTTGTTTTTGTTATTGATGTTGTTCTTGTTATTGTTGTTTGTTTTATATAACTTTTGGCATTCCGTATAAACTTTTCTCCCAATCCACGGCCGTCCAGCTACCTGTCTATCTACCTGTTTGTTGTTTGTCTGTTTGTCTGTTTGTCTGTTTGTCTGTTTGTCTTTATTCAGTGCGCTTTCCTGGCCTACTCATCGCCACCGAGCGAAAGGTCACGAAGGTGGCAACTGACCTCACAAAGGTCACGCCGAGATAAGATTGTTGTTTTTTTCGCAATGAGGAAGGTGATGCCGCTTCCCTCCCCTCCCCGTCTGGTCTGACGGTCTCCGGCGACCCACATCCCAGATGGCGCTGGGAAACATTGATGGGGATCTCAACAGGTCTTGTGATAATGAGACCCTAGCGAAAACCAAGACCATATGACACCGGCGTCCAATCATAGCCCTTTTCTAGACAAAAGGGGCCAATGAGCGATCAGAATCTTCATGCCTAAGGGGCGCGATTACGTTATCCGTATCGTCGTGTGGTTCGTACGGCCTCTGTTACCCCCGGCACACACTAGAGACTTGTCGGGACGGTACATAGATCTGGTACTACATACCGATACAGAGCGAAAACAGGCATCACAAACAGCGACGGAGGTTGTCAGAGGGGAAGTCTTTACATGAGGGACACAGGGGCGGGGAGCTCAGTGTGCAGAGGGCTGGGCTAACCAACAGGAGGTTTCAGGTTCGATGCTGCCTGTTTGCGTTGTTGCCTCATCTTTGGCTTTACGTACAAAACTGCCGTCTCCGTCTCAGGTTCTTCGCGAAACCTAGTGGGTTTTATATCAGCGATTGCTTTGTTTTACATCAATGAAACATACCAAACCTTTATTCCTGAACAAAGGTGCATTGCAACAACAACAACAACAACAACAACAACAACAACAACAACAACAACAACAACAAAACAACCAAGAACAATAATTAAAATGATTACTGTTTTAGCCGTAATTGTTGTTATTATCCAAGCAGAGAAAGAAATTGAAAATCTGTGCCATCATGGTAAGATTGATCCATTCTCTAATTTAATTACTAGCGACCACAACAATGGCTACATTCGTAGCTATTGGTGCAACCTTTCAAATCTTTCCTATCCACCTGCAAAAGTTATACAATTACCTGTTGTCAAACTTCAGAATTGTCTTTTACTTTGGCATCTTCATGCCATAAAACTGACTCCGTGCATTCAATTCAATTTTGAGTCTTAATTTTTCCTTTTATTTTTAACTATCCTTCCAGGTTTTGGCGAAGCCTTATCAACTCTGATCATACAGTCGTCAACTTTTTCAAGAGCCAAAATGTGAAAGAAAGAAACAAGACGTTGAGGCGGCATCTGTTTCAAGTCTCACATTGAAAGGACAAGACATACAGAACAATCATCTACTGTTTCCCAAAATGGTTACATCGGTGTTTACTCATCACCCCTGCAAAGGCGATGACGCTCTTCGCCTTACTTGATAGCAATATTGGAAAAACTTCTTTTATTACTCTGTGATCATCGCATTGTCATTATTACGGAAACTCAAAGGCAGTTTCTACATACAATAGTAACTCAACATCTTTGAGGAATTAAGCTGTACATTTTTTAAAAATCTGGCTTAAAAAACCAAAGCTAATTCATCTGCTTCACTAAATCATTGATTGCCTTCCTCAAAGCACTAGATATTTTGTTCGAATATTAGTGTGTCTTTATAAAACCACTGGATTTATTGTTGAAACCATTCCAATCACTGCAACAAGCAAAAACCCCACCATGATATCCTCCCCAACTACACTGGGTCTCCTGGCCGCGTTGCTGTGCCTGTCCACGCTAGGCGTCACGTCGCGCCGCTACCCGCGCACGGGCCTCATGAGTCGCGACGTGAGTCCCAACCCGTGCTACACCATGGACGGACAGCCGGCCGAGTGCCGGCCAGACTTCGAGAACGCCGCCCTGGGCCGCGCCGTGGAGGCGTCCAGTACTTGCGGCGCGGAGCCCGAGAACTACTGCAAGTCTACGCCCGGCACGGAGGGCGACACCAAGCGGTGAGTGCTGGCTATTCCTCGCTTGGGGTAGATCTAGTCTGTAGTCTGTAGCCGGAGAAAGCAAAACTACCTTCAATGTTTATAAGTGTGACGAAATGGTGAATCCTGGCTGTACCTCGCTGGAGGTGGTCTGTAGTCTGTAGCCGGAGAAAGCAAAACTGCCTGCAATGTTTATAAGTGTTATGCTCCATTTTTGGGGAGTGATAAAATTGGTTGTATGAGTGAACAAAGCTCAAAATGCTTTACGATTAAAAAAAAGGCAAAAGTTCACTCATACAGACAATTTCATCACTTCCTTACAACACAGCAATAATCATAACAATTTACACTAATAAACATTGGAGATACGTTTGCTATATAAGAAAACGTATTACTTGTACTATAATAATAAGAAAACTTACTAGTACTCCCCGGTCCCAATAAAGTTCCAATACGGCGACAAGACCCCAGAGTGGGATTCTCAAGACTTGACCGATGACATTGAACTGACACCGACACAACAGGCAAGGAGCAATGTGATCCGAGTGGGTTCTGACCCCTACGCTTCATGTGGCTTAGCCATCGTCTCCTACACCACTGACTGACATTACAAAATGTTAAAGCCTGTATTATAGCCCCAGCCCCCGGACTTAACAGAAAGAGCTAAAAATGCTGAACTATTTCGGGAATCTTTCTGTGACCGAAGTCGATGAGCTGTGAAACATCTGTGGAGCAAGCCGGCACAAGTGGTAGAGCGTTGGGCTCCAAATCGATAGGTACTCGGAGCACATTTTTGTGTCGACTTTTGTCTTCTACTGGTTAAGTCGATGTTACTTTAACATTACTAGCTGAGACATAAGTCGTGGTACCCCTGTTTTGTCTCTGAGTGACAGCACGTAAAATTGCCAGGTTTTGGGACCCTCTGCCTGTTAGAGTCCTTCTTTGGAACCTAGAGATTCCCACTGACAAGAAATGTAGGCTTCGTGTGGTTTGGCCACCGTCTTCTTTACAAGCTGGACTGATAGCCAAAGTTGTTAGGACAGCTCGTCTTTTCTTCGTCTTGCATCAACATAGACAAAAAGGGCTCAAAGAAGTGTGAGAAATTTTGGTAATCAGCCGTGCAAGATAATGGAAGTCGATATACTTAGGCATTAAACTAGAAAATTGTGTTATGTTATTTAATTGGAAAACAAAACACAATGTATTACCCGTTAGGTACCATGTTAGACAAAGATGGCAGCTATTTTTTGTTGTAGTAATTTTCGACTTTTAGTTTTTAGAACCTCAGTTCCATCTAAATAGAATTAAAAACTTAATTGCCTTGCCAGATACACCTCTCAAAATGCAGTCATTAAAAACATGCACTTGAGTGAGATTGCTATGTTTTGTTTATTGTAGCGATACAATTAGTTAGATGAGGCTTAGCTCAGCCATGGAATTCCGGGCACTTGAGATTCGGGCATTAAAATGTCATCACTAGATAGATATAGCTAGATGTATCCCACATATTTTTGTAAGGACATAGACCAAGGTCAGGTCAGTACCAAAATATTGGCTTCCAAACATTTGACGGATCAAAAGGCTCTGGTCTATCAGATGAGCACAAAAGTAAAAGTGTAATTAATGTTGCCGACTCAATTTTTAAAGGAATGGTACATTGCACTGTAGATATTGTCGAAAGTTAAACGTGTTCGGTATCAGAGTATCAAAGTCGGCAGATAACTTAGTCGTTAGTGCTGTTGCTTGAAGAGCAAAAGGTCTGGGGTTCTGTTCTGAGCAAGATCTAATACCCCCGACTTCGTATAGGATTGTTCAGAAGATCCACGGGACGTAACACTAACATAAAGGGCAGTAAGTACAGCGCCAGGGTAGCCTACAACTGGTCGGAAACCGTCTTGTAAAACTGAAGGAAACCTTGTGACGATATCATCCTGTTATGAAATGTTACATCTCATGTTGCATATTCTTCAATTTTCGATATTTAGTTTTGGACCGTTTTACTTTCCATTTTCATCAATTTGTCCATACTGTTTTTAAATCGAAAATATCTATATCTTAGTCATAGTAAAGGACCGTTGTCAGGAAGATAAATAAATGAAAAAACAAACAAAAACAAAAACAACAAACGCATACGATTAGAATATTGTTAACTTCTTTATTGATTGTAGTAAGAAAGTTTGATTTTCACCATCATCCAATCCTCCATTTTCCGTGTTTTCAGGACCTGTTTCCTGTGCGACGCGGGGAACTCGAAGTACCGGTTCCCAGCCGAGCATCTGACGGACGTGCACAACCCGAGCAACGTGACGTGCTGGATGTCCAAGACGTACAACTCAGCCCAGTACCTCAGCAACGTCACGCTAAGGTTGAAGCTGAACAAGAAGTACGAGCTCACATACGTCAGGTACGTCAAAGATCGTCATAGGTCTAATGTTTTTTAAATAGTTTTTTTTATTTTAATTTTTGTAAATATCTGACAGAGGTTGGGAGGTGAAGAGAGATAGAAAGAAAGAACAAAAAATCCCCCTTTCTCAAACCCATCTTCTCACTTTAACCTCTAAGCCATCTTTTCACTTTAACCTCTAATCCATCTTCGCACTTTAACCTGTAACCCATCTTCTCACTTTAACCTCAAATCTATATTCTCCTTCCTCAAATCCCATATCTTCAAGTTACTATCAAATCCATCTTCTGACTTTAATCTGAGACCCAAATTTTGCCTATAACCTCAAACGCATCTACTCACTTTAACATCAGACATAACTCGTATCTTTAACATCAATGCATCTTCTCACTTTAACATCAGGCCCAACTTATACATTTAACAACAAACCCATCTTCTCACTTTAAATTTAACAACCAATCTTCTCTCGCGCCCAGTTTGGAGTTTTGCTCGGCGCGGCCCGACTCCATGGCCATCTACAAGTCCGACGACTACGGGCGCACGTGGAAGGCGTTCCAGTACTACAGCAACGACTGCCGCGCCATGTACAACAAGTCAGCCCGCAGCATCGTGACCAAGGCCAACGAACAGGAGGCTCTGTGCACTGAGGCCTTCAGCCAGATCGACCCGCTGTCTGGCGCCAGGGTTGCCTTCTCCACGCTGGAGGGCCGCCCTTCCTCCGCCAAGTAAGGAACTATGTTTGTTTTGAATATCGTCTTGGTCATACGACTATGATTGGCATGGGTGGGACGTATAACAATAATTATATCCAATATGAAGCAGGAATAGGGAAATAATTTTTTTAATGTGTATATCAATAGTGACTGAAGCCAAAATCGACGCACAGTGACGATATATGTGTTTAAATGTTTTAAAATTCCCTGGCTAATTCTCTTAAGATTTTCAAGCAGCAAGAGGAGTTAACTAGTTCTGTAGTTTTCCCTATCTATGAAAATCCTTTTGGTGATAGCAACAAAGTCCAGAAAAACTCCCTCAAAGTATCATTGCTTCTAAGTATCTAAAGATTGTCAAGCAGCAAGAGGAGCAAAATACTTCTGTAGTTTTCCCTATCTGTGCACATTAAAAACGGATGTTTGTCTAACTGTGAACTCTTTTTGGTGATGGCGACAAATTCCAGGAAAACTCCCTCAAAGTACCATTGCTGAAATTCCTAAGATCCTCCACTTTTGTGTCAGCTTTTGATGATGATGTTGTTGCTGCTGCTGTTATTGTTGTTGTTATTGTTGCTGTTGCACGAAGACAGTCCTTTATATCATGTTCCTCTCGTCTTGTTGTTCAACCGCTACCTCAAGTAACCTCAACTTTTCACTTTAGTAGCGAGTACCCTGTATCACTTACACACATATCCCCATATCCTTAGAGTACAAAAAGAATTCCACACCGTATTTCAAAATCAGTAATTTTTTTGAAAAACGACAGAACCGTTGAATCTTTTTTGTTTTAAATGTGAGTGATTTTAAAAATCAAAATTTTTAAAATTGCATCCAGTTGATTTTTCTGGCTATAGAACAGATAGATAGATACAGAATTATTCAAATATTCTCATGGTGAGTCAATGTTATTTTGGGTCTAGAGAGAGATAGCAAGGTGACGACACATTCACCTAAACTAACGCACATCTTACGGCGCTTCCGATTCACGCACAATTGTTATGTTTTTACTACTCAGAGAGATAAAGGAGTCACCGTTGCTACTAGTATAATGCATTAACTGTCTTAGGACATCATGGGCACAACATAGCCGTTACCGTGCTGACGTGCCGTAAAACAAACTCACTCACTCACTCACTCACTCACTCACTCACTCACTCACTCACTCACTCACTCACTCACTCACTCACTCACTCACTCACTCACTCACTCACTCACTCACTCACTCACTCACTCACTCACTCACTCACTCACTCACTCACTCACTCACTCACTCACTCACTCACTCACTCACTCACTCACTCACTCACTCACTCACTCACTCACTCACTCACTCACTCACTCACTCACTCACTCACCAGCTTCGACAAGAGCCCCGCGCTGCAGGACTGGATGACCGCCACGGACATCAAGCTGGTCTTCAACAAGCTCAACCCGCTACAGGACGAGAGTCAGGGCCCAGACGACGCCAGCCAGAACCGCTACTTCTACTCCCTGTCAGACTTCGCCGTGGGCGGCCGCTGCAAGTGTAACGGGCACGCCTCGCGCTGCGTGCGACGCAAGAAGGACGGGAAGCAGGCGTGCGACTGCCAGCACAACACGGCGGGCCGGGACTGCGAGACCTGCAAGGATTTCTTCCAGGACAGGCCCTGGAGGCGCGCCACCAAGGACGAGGCGCACGGCTGTGTAGGTGAGTGCTCTAACTACGCGTCTTTCGGCGCTCTTTGTATGTTCGTGAGTTGACATTAGAAAAGTCCCATTTACACATTCTGCGCTTTTTTGAAAAAAAATATATCAAAAGTTTGTACTGCTGCAGATTTATGACTATTCCATTAGTCCTAATGTTTCTTGTATTTTTAACCTTGCCCGCAACCTCAATGGTTTTTTTTATCTGATGATTCTGCTGCACATATAGAACCTTATTACATGTATGTATGCTCTCTAATGTTACCAAATCTGCAGATACAACATGCCAGCTCACGTACAATATTGTACAAGTGAATATCCTGCGTTAGTGTGCACCATCGACTTCTCTACCAGCTGATCTGTCAGCCCAAGCGCGCACACTTCTGTTAAGGCTGGGGGTTCGGCACTGAGTTTGGTTGGCTGCTTAACGTCCAACATCAACACTATATAGGCTACATTGTGGACTATATAGCTACATTGTGGAGTGAAAATTTTACGTGCTGCCACTCACGAGACAAACGGGGAGACCTGGACTCCTGTATCAACCAGTCACAATTTACTGACACTACAAGGGGACGAGATTGGGCAAATACATTTTGAACAAAAATGGGTGGGGGCGAAGCGAGACAGTTTAGCAGTACCGCCACGAGCTGTTTAAACTAACGACCCTGCTGGTAAAGGATTCGATGGTATGCACGATATAAGAAAAATAAACTAGAAATCTATTGGCAAAGCTAAAGAGTTATTTACACGTTTTCCTTTCATGAAATTACATATTGGTATGAAGATGTAAGCTTTTGTGAATTGGCTTTGATATGCTTTTGACTAAAAGTTCTTTCCAGAATCACCACTTTAACATAACGTTTTCTTTTAGACCCGACTTTTTTCCCCACACAGTGATCCTGAATTGTGATCTGAACAAACTGAACAGTATGCTAAACACATTCTTCGTTTCAGAATCACCATATTTATGCAAAACTTCGGGTTCCTTTCTCCGCAGAGACTTGGCAAAAGAGCTCTGAACGGACAGGCAACATGACCATCAACCATCAAATAAAACTACTCTTACTTTCAATTAAAAAATAGTGTGATCGCTTCTTCTTCTCTTTCAGGAAAGTGCAAGTTGGTGATTCTGAATTTTACCGCACACTTTGCAAAATGTTCTTCGTGTTTTTAGTGCATTACTTTTCCTCCCCCTGATTTTTTTAATTTGCCAGAATGTTTAGCGTCGCTCACCAGTAACGCTAGATTTCCCCTTCAGTTTTGTAATCATCGCGCTATCCTCCACACGAAGGCCTTCGCTGCTGTAGATCTAGGAACTGTTTACGCTAACTTTTCCTCACTACAGCTGCGCCGACCATGAAAGCACTTCTTATTAACTGATTTTGTATCTTCCCCAGACCAAGCTTGCGCCTGAATGTACAGATTAAACCTAATTTTTTGTCTTCTTTACAGCTGCTCAAGAGAGGCAGCACGATCTGGTTTCATTCATCTCATTATGTGTATTGATATAAAATTTAATACAATCTGCGTGTAATCCTTTGCCGTTTATCAAGACGCGACAGGACAACGGCAGTGATTAATCATCTTATTCACATGAGAAACGCATTGGCTTTTCATCCTGTGCATTTAACTGCATATGTCTGTCTATCTATCTATCTGCCTGCCTGCCTGTCTATCTGTCTATCTATCTATCTATCTATCTATCTATCTATCTATCTATCTATCTATCTATCTATCTATCTATCTATCTATCTATCTATCTATCTATCTATCTATCTATCTATCTATCTATCTATCTATCTATCTATCTATCTATCTATCTATCTATCTATCTATCTATCTATCTATCTATCTTTATATACCTACCTACAAACCTCCCTCCCTAATATATTGCTAATTAATAAAAATTTAAAAACCCAAATAAAAATTCCAACTATTTCAAGGGAAAACAAATGCCTGTTAAATGCGCAGTTGCTGCTCGGGTGATAATATATCGTTCACACCCCTTCACCATCTCGCGCCGTTTTATCATCTAATCCTTCTCACACTCAACCCACGTTCTAGATCTACACCTTTAATTTTTAATTTGCTCAGTTTATCTTATTTTGCGCGATAACCCATTCCGATAGTTAAACGATCCTCTGAAAAAGAATCGCTGCAATAGAAACAAAAATAACAGTATAGTCATCAGAGCTTCGGTGGCATCGAGAGATCTAAAGTCGCGGATCAGTCAACAGGACGGAATTAAAAGCGGTGTAAAAGTAACAACATGAATCACCGCCGCCGTACTCAAGTAACGACCACATTATAGGATTGACGTAACGAAGGCAGCGCTCAGTTAACCACTTAATCTTTCTGCTCAAATGTTATGATATTTTGACGCCCTTGCGTATTTTTCTACGGTTACCCGAAAAAACCTGATCCATAAACCCAAGAGCAAATAATAATACCATATATGGCACATATCCCCAATTGGATAGCCTCTCGAACCGCGTAGCAGAAATCCTGACAGACCAACAACAAAATGCAACATTATCAGGGCAGGCCGAGAGAGACAAACACTTAAGGCGAGTCAGGGCTTCTGGCCCACAAGGCTTGCGTTCTACAGTTGTACAGACACCTGGAGTGGTGCTTCTCACCTCCAAGCGGGGCCATTGGCAGATCTGCCAACCTAACGTTGCGTCGTGTGGTTTTATGTGGACCCGAACTAAAAAAACAAACAACCAGCATGGATTTTTGTATGCATACTGTACACTTTTGAAAGAGGACTTCATAAACCAATTAAAAAACAGCAACTATAAACAAAACAAAAAACAAACAACAAAAACCCACACACTACAATTACCCCGACATACGACATGGGTTAAGCCACAGTAGTGAAAAACTGTTTACAAATACGCTGTTTTAACGTACAGTTGGCAACCATGCATTGGTCAGTCTTGGTCACTCGTGTCCAGTCATGGTCTGAGTTTGCCCAAGCTATTGTGACCATGTCCAGTGAGGCTGGACAACGCGGCCGATCCCTCCAACATGGCCCTCGCTCCTCCACAAGTCCCCCCGGCGTAGCCCGTGTTTGGTCAGCGCCGCTGATAATTAATTGTTACACCGACGTCGCCCCTGGCCCGATGGTCGGCCTCTCCACAATACACAAGCCCGGCGATTGTGCGCCGGCCGCCTCCATTACTGGTGCCTTTATCCAGCCAGGAATTTTATTTAATTACCAGAAAAACGTTTTAGGAAGTGGGGATTTCTGCATGGCAAGTCCCACAAAATGGCTTCTCCTATTGGCTCGGTGGTACTTGCACTCGAAATTCTTTTCCTTTTGACTCTTTTTTGGCTCTTTGCAGTTCCCGTGGTTTTAGAGCCATTGTGTGAACTGCTTGCGATAAGTTGATGTTACCTGGAGGTTGCTTTTCCAACAGCTTTAGTGATGTGTTTTTTGTCTGGAAAGTCTCGAGCGCACACAAGAGCCGTCACTTTTAAGAGTTCTAGACGCAACTTTGTTATTATGAGATTGACAAGAAAACACGAGACATCAGTGCGCAGAGCCTAAGAGCATTTCCAATTTTACGGATTTTCTAATGTTACTTGTAGAATTACGAGAGGCCAGATAATAATTATAGTAAAGATCGTTCAACATTTGTAAAATGTTTGGGTTGTTATTTTAGTATTTTTGGAATTCGCAGTTTTTCATTCTTTTGGATGCTTAAAAAAATCCAATAAATTTTGTCATATCACGACCATTTAGCTGTTCATATTAGAAAACCCATCTAAACCAATCTAGATACATGTACCTATTCGACATTATAATGCTACGGATAAAATGACAAATTAAAGTTTTATTATATGGTTCATGAACTCCTAGTCACATAGTTGACCGTACGTGCTCGTAAGACGCGGTAACCACAATAGAGCGGCCGTAAAGGTCAGGGAGGATACACCGCAGTAATCCCCGGGCCCTGGGAAGAGTATGGAGGAGGTGTTCAGTAAATACTACTCTAAATCTCCTTTAAAACCCGGTCTTTTGTTAAACTCCCTCTTTAAAAAAACAAGACGAAAGGTTAAAAAAAGAGAGAGACATTTTTTTCTATGCTGTGTGAAGGGTTGGTGTATGTGGGTGTCCGGGGAGGGGAAGGGGGGAGGGGTCTGTAGAGAAAGAGTCAACGCCTGCCTTAAACAGGAGCTGAATGAAACCAAACCGCGCGACTTTCCTGGTGCGTGACGAGAGACCATTCCTGAGGGGTCCGAGGGGCTACCGAGGGGCCACTCCAGCCCGATACATGGGTGCCTGTAACTGGAGTCTGTACGAGGTTACCGCGTTAAGATAGCCTTGAGTCTGCACCATGCGATAGTCCTGGGACATTTTAGCCACTAATCTGGACACGTGAGATGTCCGAGCTTGGGCCACACCTTATCCTGTCTCCTGGCCGCACTGTCCGCGGACTGCGACACTTCTTCATCTTGTTGCAATATTTGATCTGCGACTTGACAAGTCTTAAGGCCTCCAGATCTTTGCTCCCTAAGACCTTTGCTTCAGTGATGGCCCCCGTTCTTGCTATAAACTCCTAAAGTCTCCAGTTGTCCTGGAAAACATCACTACTTTTCTCTGCTTATCGCATGTAGCTTTTTAAAATGAAGAAAGGAGCGCTGAACTTATCAATGTTGTATCTCAGTCTACTTTCACCATACAACCTTGTTCTAGATCTATAAAAAAAAAAGATAGATTGAAATAAAATAAAAATTGCGGATATACATGATCCAAAGATGCAGACAAGGCATGTGTTAAGAAGTTAGAAGTTTTTGCCTGAAAACCAACGAGATGTAATATACTCTAGAAAATGAGTCATACTATTCCAACACCGTAATGGTATTAGAATTTTCAAAGCATGTCTATCTTGATTGTGTTCATTATGATAAAAAATAGACTAATGTGCCCCTTTAGATGGTATGAAAAACGCATTCTATCTGGCACGTTTCCCAGTCATGTAGACCGGTGATAGTCCACCCAAAGAGGAGCGAACCTCTCACCTCTGGCCTTAAATCGCTCTGTTATCCTGACAGATCGATCACTAGGCCGTCACCAAATCAATGACTTGCAGCTTGGACATAGCAATTAAGCACTGAAAGCTGGAACATTATAGCACAACTCATGGTCTAAATCCTGCTTGAACACGATCTTTCATTGCTCTATTAGATGCCCCCCAACTAACAACTTAATTATAGCACCCCATTGTTAAAAAAAGACAAAAAGATAGAAAATTAAAATCTAATATAAAATCCAATATAATCTTTATATAGTTGTTTTAGGGGACCATGCCACTCCTTGATGAAAACTCAAGCGCTCAAACTCCCAACGCATCTCTGAATTGAAAGCTACAAAACTGAACATAATTATTTTTTTCAGAACTAGCACAAAGAACTAGGAAGATTTTTCTTTGACCCAGTCTATAGCGAGAGTGACGACCATACAAACAGGGAATATGCCCCGCTCTATAGCTCTATTCTAGAACAAACGTTACAGCGGTAATAAGCGACCCACTTTTCTATTCAAAGGACTGCGAAATTGGGACAAGATTACGTCACCACTTTATCATTGAATCGATGCCAAAGCCTTTAATGCTTATTTGCTAAATATGGACACAAAAGAAGAGAGAGAGAGAGAGAGAGAGAGAGAGAGAGAGAGAGAGAGAGAGAGAGAGAGAGAGAGAGAGAGAGGCAGAACGCCAAAAGCCCGCAATCCTATGACTTATAACGATGAAATAATGAGTCAGTGAAACCAATTTAGATCCTTTGTGTTCGAATCAGATACATTTATCAGGAATAAATAATAATTGATCAGGCAACTTTGTGTAAGAAAAGGTAATAACATGGAATCGTATTAAATGTACTCCGATATCAACTTCATTGCAAATCGAATGTGTCATTATTTATAGTGACTAGTTAGCTAAACGAAGCGCGTGTGTGCCTGTGGATCGCTCAATACGATGGACACGAAGATTTTTTTTGGAAACTTTTTTCATCTTTGTCAAGCGAATAAAATAAGAGCCCCCAGATTATTGAAACTCACTGGCGTGTCGAGTACGACTTGTGAATGAACGCTTTATCAGATCAATAGATCAATAAAATAATCACTCTCGGAAATACATGGACCTGTTAGTTTATACATGCATTATTTTCACGATCGTGCCATAACCCAACTCTTTAATAATTATGTTTTTGTTATTTTGCTCGATCCAGTGTAGTCGCACTTTTAGGTCGTTAACAAAAATATAATTGTTTTTCGTTTTTTACTGTTCTATTTCTTGTTTACTTTTCAAACGGGGTGGTGGTGGTGGTGGTGGTGTGTGTGTGTGTGTGAGGGGGGGGTATCACTTCAATTTAACCCAATTATTGTGAAGCGGCAGGTGGCGAGATATGATTTTTGACTGTCATATTCATCCAATCCTCGTTCATCAAATTTTAGACCAATGTAAAGAAATGAAATTGCCTCCCCTTCTCACTGTTCGAGAGAGAAAGAAAGATAGATAGAGAGAGAGAGAGAGGAACCCCCTACAGTATTGTGGGAGAGGGGGGATCATAAGAGCTCAGTCGCTAGAGCGAAACGGCTTCTTTCCATATGTCTTGGGTTTGATTCTCCCACCAGGAAGAAGAATAAATAAATTAGGAGAGAGCGTCGCTTTCTACGACTGAATATTACATTATCGCATTAAGTGCGCTAAAATCCATTGCACTGAAACTTGATATATATATATATACCCCCCCCCCCAAACACACACACATAAAACATTGAAGTATGACCGAAAATGAAAGGAAATGGAAAAAGGTCAAACGAAACGGGATATGTTAATGTAAGCAGCGTTCTAATATAATCTTATTTGTTATAATTATGATAATACAAACATTATTGTAGATTGGAAAATGATCTAGTTATGGTTTACAATGACTTTCCATAATTATCACTGACTTTTTAAAATCACTTATATGAATTTAAAAAGACATGTACACATATGCCTATTTTTTGCAACTTATACATGTATCAATTATCTTAAACTGCTTTGTGTAAAAAAAAGTATTTACTCTAAAAACTGTTTGTGCAAAATACTTCAGAGTAGTGTTACGCTGACTATCGGACTATGCCTTTATGGTAGGCATAGACCACATAACTGACGTGGACATAAATTTCGCAGTCCCAATTGCCTGTCAATATACGCCATATCTCAAACATAGTTTGATACTGTGCCTGCTTTAATAGGCTTCAGTCTTTTCTTTCGGGCTGTGGTCCCTTAGGAACTGTAAATCTGCCCCTGCTATTTGCACAACTTTCTACAGCTTCTACTCTCTAACTTGACTATTGACACAAGTCTTGTAGGGCCAGCTGGTGTAAAATGACCCTTCAGCTCTTTGCTCGCTCTGCTCTGCTAAAGAGGTGTTAGCTGCCAGTGTGTGTGTGCGTGTGTGTGTGTTGTCTGTGTGAGAGAGAGAGAGACACACACACACACAAACACAGGTAGGCAGACAGACAGAGAAGTGAAGAAAACTGATGTTAATTAAAAAACTACTAAATGGGTCCTTCGTAACCTTAATGTCAATTAAAACAATAATGATGTAAGATGAGCAAAATCGTATAGGAAAATATTGGATCTCAATCTTTAGTTCAGCTTCATCTAGGGTGAAAAGTATGCTTAATTAAACCATTTTCGTCCTCAAAGCCCACGTCTTTACCTTTATATATCACCAGATTAAATTTCTTGTTCCCCCACCTTAAGCCGATTCCTCTATAATTATACAAAACAAATACGGACAAAAATGGAAATAAACTTGTACAAATTCAGAAGCAACGGTTTTACTGCCTGTCTTTAAGTGCAAAACCTCCCTTTAAGTGCACATGTACCTTCTAAACACGCACCGTTCACAGTGTAGATCAAGCAGACAGTAAAAGCCTTGCGGTTTACACAATGATAACGGAGTACATAATCAAGCCATTCAGACATGCAGTTTCATTGGCTCCTTAAGTCTAGGATAAAGCTATGATTGCATTGATTGGACGATAGTGCAGATTCGCTAACCAATCGTCTCCGTTTTTACTATTGGCAACATTATCACAAGGCCTCTGTTTTGAGCCCTCTCTCCGCTCTCTCTCTCGTTGGCAGTATGAGTTACTTTGTACTGGCACTAAACTGTTTGCCGAGCCGCCTCGAGTGGAGCCCAGAGAGGGATCCTTCTCCCCCACGGAGCTCCCCCAACAGGGCTGCTTGAGAGCTCGAGAGACGAGCCCACTCCACAGCCACTCGGTGGCTCTCTCGTCCACTCTGCTCTCCATTCCTCCACACGGACTCTTCCTTCTCTGTAGGAGAGAAGGCTTCTCCCAGTTTAACGTCTCCTAGATTCTCAAGGAGAGTCTATATGGCGATGAGTTCCAAAACTAACGTCTGACAACTACGTCTTATCATACAAAGACAATTTTGGGATACTATGACTTCTGTTTTAGCCACTCACTAGAGCTCTACCCTTGCACCACCTTGGACCTCCTTGGACCACCAATGCGGCTCAGGGTTATGTTTCTTTTCTTTTCTTTTTCTCCTTGGTTTCTACCATTTTTACATTCCAGACCCTAGAACTATGTCGGCCAGATGGTTTCTCCAATGACTAAGATACGCTACTACTAATTATGACCATGTATTGGCCAATGGGAGTTTTCACAGGCCTTGTGGTCGTACCAAAATAACGGATGACATAGTCTCGACTCTAAGGCGTGAGCTTTTCTCATCGATCATTGGCTCTGAAAGTCTAGGATCGGGATATGATTGGATGTCTGTTTCCCTTACTTACCGTCCGGGTTTTAACTATGGTCCCAGTTGTGGCAAGGCTTCTCTCTGCGTCCCACAGCCTCGGGGCTCTTTCAGGGGGTAGACATGGCCGGTTATTAATCTGGGCAGCTAAAAAGCTCATTTTGTGGGGCGAGCGTGTGTGCGTTTTCGCTGGCATCCCGTACACTGGTACACTGGCAGTCGGGCTTTATTTGGAAGGGGGGCAGGGGCTTGTCCCAGTCTCAATCAGACTCAATCAGGCCGGGATCAACAAGCCCAGGCAAACAGACCTGGGGGGATCGGGGCACCCGGTCAGGTGTTCTATACACCGAGAAGAGAATGGGGTGGAGGTGGATTGGAGGTTGGGGGGGGGGGGGG
>RQTK01000069.1:366024-390639 GCA_003991915.1 Elysia chlorotica | reverse complement strand
TATATATATATATATCTTGTACACAAACCCCTAATCCTCTCTCCATCATGTCTTTAACCATGAAATTCCACATCCGTGTCAAGCAGGGTTTATTTCAGTCGGAGAAATCAAAGTAAACTGACTCTCCCAGTCTCTCACAGACTCGCCTCGTAAGAATCTCTCTCTCTCTCTCTCTCTCTCTCTCTCTCTCTCTCTCTCTTTGCCTCTCTCTATAAAACGACTTTGCAGCTGGCGGGAGATCCCCGATTCCTGGGGTTTGAAGCGAAATGCCAATTAGTCTTTTTTCTGAGGACTGTTTTGAAGGCAAAAGGAAGGCTCTGTAAGTGTTTTTCGTAGACTTCAACATGCGATAATTTTAGAACATGTACCTTTACATACTCTGTACTAATTTTGTTTGTTATAGAACATCCCTTTCCCTTACATGTTATCCACGTAAAAAAAAATTGTTTTTTTTTTAAATCCCAAAACTAACTTTTCCATACGAGTTGTTTGAACAGTTTGAATTCATTAGGTTATCCTCTTTATTCGTCCTGCTTATTTGTCATCGTGTAATGTTTCAGTTTTGATATTATATGCCCAAATGGCTACAAATCTATTCATTTGCCTTCTACGTTTTACGGTGCAATAATATTGTGAGGGTGTATTTTACGACGATATATTAACTATTCTGTGTACGCGATTTGAGATCCCGTTGCCGTGAGAATTTAATCTTTAGAAACCTGTTCACGATCTTACTCAACCTCTATCATTCCCACAGTAAACACTTCTCCCTTCTCTTTCCCCCCTCGGACTAATCTATTAATTATTTGCCAAGAATTAAAAAACCGAAAAAAAACCCCCAAAAAAACAACCGGTGTCCCAATTCATGCTGCTGATGTATGAATGTAGGAACGCAAGAAAACTGGCTGTATTATGTAAGGTTTAGGTCTGACGTAGAAAGGAAACATGTTTGCCTTGACAGACGCACAGTGACTGTATATGTGTGTGAAAGTGTGTGTTTGTGTGAGTGTAGGACGGTGAAATGTCATCCATCTTCCATGAATCTGGCGTTACGTGTGGTCTGGGTGCCTCGCTGTGCTACCTGTCTGGGCGGATGGATTGAACCCTGCGCCGCCACCCGACAAGATAATGGCATTAAATCTACCCCTCGACCAGGCGGTCTTGCTGCGAGTTTGGGGTCGGCGACAATACCACACAGTTCGTCAGATCTGGATGATTAGGGAGGGTTGGGGAGGGGTCATAGAAAGCGTCAAATTGGGAGGGGAAAGAGATAAAATAGATAGATAGATAGATAGATAGATAGATAGATAGATAGATAGATAGATAGATAGATAGATAGATAGATAGATAGATAGATAGATAGATAGATAGATATAAAGAGAAAGACAGAGTGAGAGAGAGAGAGAGAGAGAGAGAGAGAGAGAGAGGTGGGAGATCACAGAACACGTCCAATAGGATATGGTGGTGGTGGGAGTTGAATCGGTGAGAGAGTAACACCATTCATCCTTTCTCTCACCTCTCACATCCTCAACCCGAGTCGGCATGCTCCACTAAGTCCGGAATCATTAGAGGAATGTTTTATAAAAGATTTTTCCGGTCTCGCGTCTTGAGTCAGATCGGCCAAGTGGAAAAGCTTCTTGCTGCTTCTTGCTTGCGAGCGAACATTCAACACCATCGGGATAGGAGGGATAGAGGGTGAGAAGTACAAGGGATGGTGGTTGTGGTCGTCGTCGTCATGATGGTAGGAGGGAGCTGAGGGTATAACTAGCAACTGGAAAGAAAAAATAAAGCTAAAAAGTAGTATTGAGAGAGGAAGGGATTTTCTTCATAGATGAAGTACATGTACAAAGCAAAAATAGGGTTAAACTTGTAGTCGAAGAATGTGGTTATAAATTTGATATTAGCCTCATCCATCGCTAACACATTCATATACTTTCTTATCCGATGATTTCCGCTTCCGTCTGGTGTTGACTAAAATATCTGGAAATTCAAACTGAAAACTGTCGTTGAACGGCTTAACAGTGAATATTTACAAGTAAAGGATTGGTTGTTTCAGGTAAACACACAATGCTCGAATCGAATTTGGACCTCCTGCTTTGAAAGCCGACGCTCTAACCACGGCCCTACCACATTCCCCACTGAATTCCTTTCATTCAGATCACACCAGGGTTTTATACTAGAATGAAGAATCCACCCGAGAGCGCTGAAAAGATCTTCAATAAGCTGATTACTGAATGAAAACTCTCTAAAAGTCGCCAACGCTTGAGTGAGCACACGAAGGCTAAGGACGGCGGATGACTTCCGCTTCTAACACTCTTGGGTGATTCAAGGCGATGGCGACATAACTCTGATGGTGTTCGGGTGCATTGCAATTAAAGGCCTTTACAGTCGTTCAGAGTTATTTCCCTTTAATTATAGCTTTACCGGCGGGAGTTAAGTGACGGAGATAAACATGTTGTAGTTGGTTGCGACTGGGAGAGATTGGATTAAGAATGTAGAAATCGAGAGCAGCTTATCTCATCGCAGATTTTGGCGCAACACCTGGTGGTCGCTTGCTATCGTAAGATCACAGTAAATTATAAACACATATTTTTAACCACAAGCGCATCTCTTTATCTATTGACTCCATACCTCACTCTATTTGTCTCTATCTCTCTCTCTCTGTCTGTCTGACTGACTGTCTGCCTGTCCGTCTCTCTCTCTCTCTCTCTCTCTCTCTCTCTCTTTCCCTCCCTCCCTCTCTCTCTCTCTTTCTCTCTCTCTCTCTCTCTCTCTCTCTCTCTTTCTGTGCGTATATGTGTCTCTATCTCTAAGTTTGCTTCTGTGCCACTTTCAGTCTTTTTGTGTCTCTCTGACGATTTCTCTCCTTTCCTGTTTATCAGTCTGTCTTTGTATACCAGCGCTTGTTATACCGAACATTTTTTTTTCTCAGTAATCCTTTCATTAACTTTATCTCAGGTTCAGCCGCTATCTTTGTTCTATTGTTTTTCTCCGTTCTGTTTTGCAGCATTTTCGTGCTCATTATTTATAAACATTTCACTAATTTATCAACACTTACTGCTGACAAAACGCTTTCATCCTTTTTCTCCACAGACAAACCTGTTCACCCAACGAACTCTTGTACATTATTTTAGTAAGATTATAGTCAATAATCTGCATTCTTGCACTTTGCTTCTTATGAAATTGTTTTTAATTTTTGATTGAAGGAAAAGAATCTATCTCTCTCTCTCTCTCTCTCTCTCTCTCTCTCTCTCTCTCATATATATTTAATTCCCTAGATCCCAAGAAAGGCTCTGTACGGAGCACCAAGTGATGCATACAACTTGCAGGTTATTGCCAGCCGAAGTCACTTTTACCACCTGATCAGAACTAATGGAGTACCACAGTGCGTTTTCTACCATCTTGATTGATTTGTAAAACATTTATATCTATCTTCCAGGTACTGAAGACACTCTTATCTGGCTGGAGAATCAATAAATTACCTTGCCCCTCAATGAGATAAAACAATAACAATGTTGAAACAAACATTTCTGAACTACATGTAATTTGATCTTGTTATTCATAGAAGTTGATGGATGCTTTTGTTTCTTTTTTTTTAAACTCTTTTTTAACTTTTACATTAATATTATTTGAAATGTATGCCTAAATGTTCGTAAAATGTGCAAAAAAAAACAAAACAGAGAAAAGTACACTGAAATGAAGATGTACAACACATCAAGCTCTGCTATAAGCAGCACCCCCATCACATCACCAGTATAATACCATGCTTGGTATCCTGTCTTGTCCAGACTTTACTCTACCCTTTCCTCCAATTTTTTGAACATTCTCCATCGTTGTAACATTTACACGTTTAAAGAACCTTATCTCTCTAAACACCTTATACCCTGTCATACACACACGACCCTAGCCTGCGAGTGTAACGGCCATTCCCGCAAGTGCCGGTTCAGCAAAGAGCTGTACCGAATCTCCGGGGACAAGTCTGGTGGGGTGTGCCTCACCTGCCGGGACAACACGTTCGGCCGCCACTGCAACTACTGCCAGGTCGGCTTCTACCGCGACAAGACCAGGGACATCACACACCGGAAGGCCTGCAAAGGTAGTCACGTGACACACTGCACGTGACACACTGCACGTGTGATCGCCGGCTCACTGTCGTCGCTTCCAACTATACCCTCCAGATGATAACACGCTCCTTAAATGCATGTCTTGTAATACTTTATTTATTGTGCGTTTTGAAACAGTTGTGGTGTCAATTCAATTCATGTTCTGTAATCAAACTGTTTATAATCGAGTAATCGATTGCCTCACTCACTCACTTGCCTCACATAACATTGGTACGACCTTTTTAAAAAAAATCCCGCCCCCCACCCCAAAAAAAACAAACCCCAACAACAAACAAAACAAACAACAAAACAATAACAAACAACAAACACAACAAAAATAAACCCCCATTAAAAAACCACTGTGTCCAAAATAGATACATGGCCACGAATTTTAGAATATTATAAAATCGATTTCTGACCCCACAACTGTTCATTATGATCTTTTTCATGTATTGTGAACCATGTATTATTTTTGTAACTTGCATGTCGCTACCTTTTATTTATAACTGTCTGCACTTTTGGAGAGGTTCGGGCATAACCCTTTCTGACAAAACTTGAACTCCCAGTTTTGATGAAATAACGAAACAAACAAACGAAATGTCTTAGAAGACTCATACATCTTTTCATAAATAAAGGGGGGGGGGATTAGAATCTTAGAGAGAGGCATTGGCTTTATAAATTAAGTGTAAATCAAAATATACTTAAGAAGCAAACGAGTGTAAAAGATCCCCTTCGCTTATATTTAAAAAAATAATATTATTGGCATGATGATTGACGCTTCAAGGCTGCCAGCAAGCTTTGTCCAAGAGGGTTACCCATCTCTTCAAAAGAAGCATTCCGTCGCTTACTCATCATCTCTAATACTTGACAAATTATTACAGAGTCTGTTTAATGATTGTACATGCACCACCCTATATCACATGCCAGCGAATGGTAATGGTTGTAGGACCAACTCAGCCCTAGCCCTCCCACAAAGGGTTGATTCTCTACCAGGACTGCAACTGTTCCTAATATTGTATCGTCAAACCCCCAGGCAGTGTATCACACCCCAACATAATCACCACTACCCCCTAATTTCTCTTTGACCAAAGCGAGGCTTTTCGAATACATACAGGTCGGGTGTCTGATGTGAACAAACCTTTGAGTTATAACTACTATCTGAAGTCAAAAGTGAGCTAAATCAATTTTAACTCTGGGCAATCTAGTTTTTCTGTAAAGTGGGCTGAGGCAGCATGGACCGATCATAAAGCTTTATTCAAGAATTTTGCCACTCTAGCTATGCTCTAAAGTGTGAAAATGAATCACATTAACCCCTTACAATGCAAAGGTTAATTGTCCACTCAATCACCCGGCCTGTGCCTGTATGACGACATGCCTCGCGCCAAACGGCCAAAGTTAACCTACCCACACATCACTTTAACAATAACTGCATGCGTGTGTCGCTAAACCGCTGTGTCGTCTGCTTGTGTCTTCACCCAGCGTGCAACTGTAACGCGCACGCCCGTCGTTGCCGCTTCAATGGCGAGCTGTACCAGCTGTCCGGCTTCCGCAGTGGAGGGGTCTGTCTCGCCTGCAGGCACAACACGGACGGCCGACACTGCCACTACTGTAAAGTGGGCTATTACAGGGACAAAAAACGTCGCATGACTGACAGGCGGGCTTGTAAAGGTGAGAAAATCAGTAAAAGGGGCCATTACACGAACAAAAACGTCGCATGACTGAGAGGCGGGCTTGTAAAGGTGAGAAAATCAGTAAAAGGGGCCATTACACGAACAAAAACGTCGCATCACTGAATGTCGCGCTTGTAAAAGTGAGGGGCTATCATAGGGACAAAAAGGTCGCTTGACTGACAGACGCGCTTGTAAAGTTGAGGCACATCACGCGCTTTGAATTTGAGCGTGAGACACGCAGTCACTGTAGGAAAGATCCTGTCATACTTCAATGACAATTTCTCATCGTTGCAAGACAGCATCTCTTCGTTATTCAATTTTGTTCATACTATAAATTAGGGACTAATATGAACTACTTTATTGTCTGATAAAAATTATTGTCTGCGACAATAATATTGTTGGTAAAAGTAAACAACACTAAGTAAAGGTATTTGCGACTGATCCTAAAAGCCGTGAAAAGGGGCTATTTTTCCTTTTGAAAGCAAACTTGAAAGGAATGATGTAAATTTTTATCAAGGTACATAGTAACTCTATCGCCCGTTATTTATCTATTTGCAATTATAGTTAAGCTAACGTAAAAATGAGAAGATGGCACCAAATGAATTGAAGCAGTTCTATAAACATTTCCCCAAAAGCTTTGACAAAGTTGTGAACATCAAAGAGAATAATTATTATTCTATCAGACGGGAGGAGTTTCCTCTGATGTGTCTATCAATGGAATGGTCTCACGTTCCCGACGTATGCTGGATAATCCAATTAGGAGACAGGGATATCAACTAAGATTCGAACCCCAGACCACCTGATTGCCAGTCCATAGCTTTGCCTGCTGAGCTATCCGGTGCCCCATCAGTGACGCATCCATCATTTGGCTCTTGACTGTGTTGCAAATGAACCAAGAAAAATCATATTAACGCTATGATATGCTTTTCTGAACTGGAGTGATATTTAAACATGCGCCGCCAAAGACAATGCGCAGCTCTATACGCGCCATAAACCTATGTTGTTTGTCCAAATAATAGTAATACCTATGCATGTTTCCAACACAAAATATAACTTCTCAGTGTCCGTCAAAGTAACCACTGTGCTTCAGTAATCTCTTTGTTATATACTCATGATTTATGTTCGTCTTTAGGCATGCGCTGTATCCAACTGCTATTAAGTCTCGTGTAGTATCATAATCTTCTTCGTATGACTACAGAGTTTAAAATATGATAGATGTTTGTAAAAATTATTATTTTCATAGACATATGTATACTGTCTTGTACTAAAAAAGACTGGGGCATTAATATGGTAAAAATATTATATTCTTTTTATATTAAAAATTATTTTTTAAAGTAGTTAGAAAAATGTTAAGATATTAATTGATCAATAAGTTATTAGAAATATGTGACTATTAAGCGATCATCATATTAATACTCTAGCAATCGAGATTTTGTTAACTTTCTATCTACGAATTTTTGTATTTTAAAAACATTTGTGAAATATTTTATTACTGCAATTAATCAGGTGGATAATTATGATCATTTGCATTTCGAGTTGCATGATCTTGAAAACTCCTATTTTCCAATTGGATTAACAATAACAATGATAATCTTGGAAATTAATTTTAGGGAAAACAATTAAAAAAGAGAGCACAGTGGCTAACATAAATATTTGGTCCACAACAAGAGCCACAGAAGCTATTAGTTTTAATCTTTTGATTGATTGATTGATTGGTTGATTGATTGATTCGTTTGTTGATTCATTATGTTTCAGTCTAAAATAACAAGGGTAATTTTAAAAACTAGTCATGCACGAATTTTCGAGCTCAAACGTTACTATTTTAAAGATCGTGATGGCACACAGTTTAGAAACCTTTTTTAAACTACCTTGATTCCTTGCTGTTAAACCACACAGTTAATTTGCCCGTTTCAATCCAAACAAAACAAAAAGAAACAGCGATAAATTAATGTGATTGGCAATGAGATAACCTGAGCGCCGCTCTGCTTTCGATCGTCTCGAATCAGCAAATCAAGAGTTTCTGTTCAAGGCTGAACGTACGTTGACTCTTTGCCAATCTTTGGTTTAATGAGGATTCCAAAGGTGAAAACCCTGCTCATCATGCCTTCAAACCCTCTGGGTGGTGGTGGATCTAGATCTCTCTAGATCTGGCAATCGCAATTACACGTTTCCCTCCCATTGTAGATATTAGACATTTACACTGTTCTATCGCATTATATATTGTTTTAAATGTCAGGGTAACAATATGTACTTCTCAGAAAGCGCAATTTGACGGCGAGTCTAGACTTCACAATCATGGCCATGTCGAGACAGAACACGCTGGAAACAGTGTTGCACAGTGATCCAATCTCATCTCATTTATTTTCTTGAGAATGATAAAAAAGTTGTTTTATGGCTAAAAAAATTAGCGCAGGTAATTAAAGATTGGATCAAATGATTTGTTATACTTAGTCTTATTTTGCGATTCTTATTACTGTATTGACTTCTATAAAGCAACAAACGTTAGATAATAGTGACCAGGGTGATTGCAATAACAAAAAATAATTTCTAATACTGATCTCAAAATTAAAAGAATGATGAGAATGAGAGTAAACAAATCCAAGTGAGAAGTAGAAAAGATCTTACAAACTTCTGATTCCAACGCGTGTTGTGCTCAATGATTCGACACCAAAGTCTGTTCATCTGTGGTTATTGTGTGTGGTGAGTAGAAGAGAGAGAGAGAGAGAGAGAGAGAGAGAGAGAGAGAGAGAGAGAGAGAGAGAGAGAGAAATCGTGAAATATTGTGAGAGAAGGGGATACATAAAGAAAAAGACATAGAGGAAAAGAAAAATCCGAAAAGTGAAGCTTTATTTCCTTCACTATGACTTTGCAATGCGACATCATTAGATGTACCCCTGCCTACATTTAATGATCTTTCTTGGGGCTGCCTCTTCTCAACTATTTGGGCCTCGTATGGAAGACCCAACGACTACAAAAAGGGAAAAGTAACGTTGTTTTGTGTTAGTTTTTTATTTTTTATTTTTTTTGTATGTCACCTCGTTAGGGACTTTTATAGCTGAAGGAAACGGGCTGTACCCCTTGTTATTATCCGTCATTAAGCACCGGAAACGAGTTGGGTTAATGGCTGTTCCGTTTGCTCAAATAATCTGCAGAGGGCGTGAACTCACAGGATCAAACAGCCAGATCAATGGTAAGAAATGACCGAAAGTAGGACAGCGTCTCTATCAGGCGCGGACATCTCTCACGCGGGACTCTGCTGCTCTTTCTTTTCGATGGCACCAATGGGGCGGCAAGAGGAAAAAAGTATGGCTAAATTTAAGAGGGAGAAAAGGGAGAGAAAAATAAATAGAGCTAGGTTTTATTAGTGGCCATTCTTGGAATAATTGGCTGAAATTTTAGGCCGAGGAAACTTTGGTCCAGTCGAGTAGATAATGGATACATTTGGCGTGGTGCTCCCTGTGGTATGCGAGGTGGTAAGGGGAGACAACTGTAACAGGAGATCCAACGCAGCGAATTGTCTCCTCTTGAGATGGTTTATGACATTTACGCATTTTTAATGCACGCTGAGGACTTAAAGGTGTAGAATGCAATAGCACGGGTTCCCATCAGGAATAGATAAAGTTGCATTCATGTATTATGAGACTTAGTCTTTATTGTTTATGTACTTATTTAGTGATAAATAGGATATGTCGACGTTTGGGATCAAACTCAGAGAGTTTCACATGAAGGATAAGAGGTAGGCAGCACAGTAAAAAAAACAATTTTTCAATTACCTTTATTCTCTGGTAAGTTATGACAGGGATAAAACTTTGGCTATATAACTTTGACGTGTGGCATTGGACACTTGTCTGCAATTATCACGAGAGGCACAAAAAAGCTTCATGGTTATATCTGCGTTTAAAGGGTTGGTTGGTTGGTTGGTTGGGTTGGTTTAACGTCCAACAGCAGCACTATATAGGCTATATTGTGGACGGGCCCCAAGACGGACGTCTGACAATTTTATGTGCTGCCACACACGAGACAGGGCGGGGATACCATGACTCCTGTCTCAGCCGGTCACATTATACTGACACCGACCCAACCAGTAGGGAACGTAACAGCCAGGATTCGAACTCGGGAATTTTGCGTCGGAAGCCGATATTCTACCCCATAGACCACCGCGCCCCCCTCGTTCAAATGGCGAGTGAAGCCAATGAACGACATAATACTTGATTATGTCTGTAGTGATAAGAGTATTTCTATGGAGATATTTTTTTGGTTTCTCCGTTGTTTATTACAAGTTGAGAACATTATTCCGTCTTATACACTACAATGATAAGAATAATTATATGTTTTATGGTTGGTGAACTGTGCATGATCAATAAAAACCCACAGTGTAGATTTTTAGCCCGTACTAGTTACTTCAACCAATTAGTTTGAATAAAAAACCAGCAACGCACATAGACAATGTCAGGTATCACGATAAAATCTTCTGCAATTATATTTTACTTTCTGCAAGAAAAGGATAGCCTAGGGCAAGAAGGTTATAAAACGCTCTGCATGCTAGTTGCTACAAGCGCAAGTGTTGGGTTTGAATGTTGAAAAGGAGTTGTGCTGTTACCCCCTCCCCCCATTTTTTTACACCCATCATTGGAAGAGGAAAGATGGTGGAGCGATAACTTGGGTGTAATTACCCATCCGGTGTCCATGATCTCTGGTGAGACTAGCGATGATATCCGATACGGTCGACTAAGGGAGAGAGAGAGGGAGATAGAGAGAGAGGTAGAGAGCTTGAGAGAGAGAGAGGGAGAGAGCTTGAGAGAAAGAGAGAGGGAGAGAGAGAGAGGTAGAGAGAGAGATAGAGAGAGAGAGAGAGAGAGAGACGAAGAGAGAGAAAAGAGAAACACATACAGACAGACCGAGAGGACAAAAATATGTGTGTCTGTATGAGGGGAGTGTGGGGTAAATGGAAGAGAACGGGGGAGGATTATAATTATGTGTGTACCAAAGAAATTACAGTAAAAAAAACAACAAATGGCAATAAGAATGAAAGAGGATTACCTAAGAAATACAGCTAACAAGGTGAATTGTTAGATAGATGTTAAGGTTGGGTGGAAGTTAATTTAATAAAATAATATGTATAAATTTGTAAATCAACAATGAAACATCCAGCAAGGGTCTAATTCATCCAAGGTTATCCTATTCATTACGTTGAAAACTTTTAACAGCGAAACAAAACCGCCAAGAAAACGATCTCCAATCCCTTTTGGCAAGGGATACACCAAAGATTAGATATCACACTGAGTCCAAAGGCACGTGCGTTCAATGGCAATCACTGATATCAGATTGGGAACTGATTTGCTCAGTCAACGCCCATCGTGATAGTACACTGTACTGTGATTGTCTCTGGGTCTAACTACTGTTTTCCTGACACCCCCCACACTTTCCGATCCACGCGCCCATTAAAGGATCCATGTACTCATCACCTGATTATGTAGAACGTACAGTGACCTGTCACTCTGGCACTCTAGAGTTGGAGCTGTTGGCAAATGGACCAGGGGAGAAGGGATAACTCGTGACAGGGACCTGGGGGTTGAAACAGAGGGTTGAAACTATGAGGGTGGCTCAAGCATAATCAAAGTGTAGACCAAGATGGAAGGGCAGAAGAACTGAATCATTACGAAAGTGTACATCAGGATGGAAGGGCAGAGGAGCTACGTATAATCAAAGTGTAGATCAAAATGGATGGGCAGAAGAACTGTAACATTACGAAAGTGTAGATCAGGATGGAAAGGCATAGGAGCTACGTATAATGAAAGTGCAAATCAAGATAAGAGGGCAGAAGAATTGAAACATAACGAAAGTGTAGATCAGGATGGAAGAGCAGAGGAGCTACATATAATGAACGCATAGACCAGGATAGATTATACGGGGCAGAGGAACTGAAATATAATGAAAGTTTGGATAAAGATACATTTCCTAATGATATAAGCCAGAAATCAGCTGATCTCGGGTGTTGAAAGGCTGACGTGTGAAGGTCGCCTGATTCACTTAGCCCTGAGTTTGGTATCAATTCATTACAAGACAGGTGTGAACTTACAACTCATGAGAACTACAGAGCAAACTGCTGTGGATACTGGCTCAAGTTTGTAAAATAATGAACAAATCTCTCCCAGTGCTGTCACTGTGGCTAGCGTTTATCTCTGTAGCGACTTCGTGGGCAAACCGAAGACACATAAAACACAGGACAGAACGGGCCACTTTGAAATGTTGCCAGTGGAAGACAATGAAACGGACTCCCTAAATTGAAACAGCGGTGGTCGGCCTTGGGTAAAGTTACCGCTACCGGTGACAAATAAGGGTGTCTTAACATGAAGCTCGCTGAAAATATCGTGGTGATAAAGAGAATTAATTAAACTGGATGTTTTTTTCACTGCTCGGAGCTCGAATTGAAAGAGGCACCTGTGGGAAAGCTCCACAATTAAAATCCAAGCCAAGGATACTAGTTCGTCTCCAGCAGTGGAACAGGTAGCTGGACGTGTGGATAATGTATTCCGATATCATGTACCACAAATCTTACTGTTTCCGCTCAGATAGGCGGCATTCAGACTCTTGTAACATTTGAATAACATTATTGCTTTATAAATAATTTCATGCCGAGCTTGATTAAAATTTATAAACATGACTCAATTCCACCCAATATAATACTGTAACAGCAAAGTGTATGTAGCTCTCACAAAACAGCGGAAACTATTACCTTGGACATCTATAAGATCATCGACACAAAACATACAATTATTTTTTCATTTTTATTCTAAGGCGTCTTAAATCGTCAAGCTAGTAGACAATACATGATGGCGCCGCCAAGACAGTCTAAACTCTTTCTAATCAGGAGGTGCGAAAGGCATTCTAAAAGTTTCAAACAGTTAGTCTTCACCTAGAGTGGAGAAAAATGTTCAACTCAATGCGTCTTGAAAATATCACCCTTTCCCCACAGCTTTTTTAAAAAAATTTTCCCCCCCCCCCCCACCCCTTTTTTTATACACATATACACACTTTTTTCAAATATTCTTTCATTTTGGCATTTGACTAAGCAATATTTAGTTGAATGAAATAATGTATTACCACTGTAGAGTAAGTGAGTAGTCTGTCGACCAGTCTATTCATAATTTCGTCGTTTTTTTCCCTTGATCCCCTCATGCATATTCACTCAGTCTTTGCCTCCATCTTTGTGTGTTTGCGTGTCTTCCCACATATACTTTCTCTTTTTCTTCTTCTCAAACTTGTCTGCCTCCGTATCACTATCTCTCACCCCCTCCCCAATCTATCTCCTTCTCCGTATGTCCCCCTTCACTTTCCCCCTCCTCCTTCTCCAACTTGTTTATACCCCCACCTCACCCCATACCGTCCTCAGCCCCCACAGGATCCTGTGTGTGGGGTACCACAATCCTGCAGGCACTTTGTATCTGTATCGAGGTCTGTCGGGAGTGTAGCACAGACCTGAATCAGAACTGATATCCCCGAAGATAGGTCGGCAGGCTGCAGCGCTATCTTTATTGCCATCTCCGTTGGCGGCGATAGTCCGCGACGTCACGCACAGTGGCTCAGGGGGGAACAACCCCAGTCCAGTGAGTAGGCACGCCCGCCAACCTGGAAATCCATCAAATTGTCCAACCTTTCGGCGAAAAAGGGTATGATAGTATTGTAAACTACGCTTTTTGGCAGTAAGTTTGGCAGGCCGCTTTTTGGCAGTAAGTTTGTCAGGCCTGTGTTGGAGTGCTAGGGTGCTAGGACAGACGCCGTCCGGGATTTCCTTGGTGTTAAGTCCGGATAAAGGAGTATCTCAATACCCTGGGTCCACAGGAGTACATGTATCTCTATGCTCTGGATCTAGGTCCGTCCACGATCATGCAGTTCGCCAGAAAGCTCAGTCACTAGTGATTTTGACTTGACTTACAAGCTATAGGACTGTGGCAGTCCGGCCATGATTAGGTGTCCCTGCCCCACAGAATCATATCTATAGAATATGCCTACATTTAGAATTCTTTGCCCAGCCAATGCCGCCGTATTTGTTTTTCCGGGAAGTAGATAGGGGACTCAAACTATTCAGTGTGGCTTGTGTGAGATTTTACTAAACTGGGTGTTTGAACAAAAGAATGAAGGGAGATAATGGGTAGTAAATTAATGTTTTGTTGTCGTCAATTTGTTTTAATATTGATCAATACAACAAAAAAGAGGGGGAAAGGGAGAGAGAGAGAGAGAGAGAGAGAGAGAGAGAGAGAGAGAGAGAGAGAGAGAGAGAGAGAGAGAGAGAGAGAGAAAGAGACAGACAGACAGAGACAGAGACATACAGACAGTGACAGACAAACAGACAAACAGACAGTAATACTAATATAGAGACAGTTTCGACATTCCAGTTTTAGGTATCCAACATGCCACAATCAAACAACAAACCAATCAATCAATCAATCAATCAATCAATCAATCAATCAATCAATCAATCCATTTATCAAACAATTTTATTATTATTGCTTATCCAACTTTTTTTTAATCAAACAGATTCTTATACGTACTGAGGGTAGTATTAAAGTCAAAAGTTAAAAAGGTCCTTTTTTTAATTTAAAGTCAGTTATAAAGTATTTAAAGTATCTTTTAACTTTAATAAGTAAGCTGCCGTAAGTTTTTTTTGTATTATAAATGAGAAAAAAATGAGACTCATTTTATATGCATAAATGTTTATTCGTGTAAATTTAACTAAATTACCGGTACATGTACATATGTTTATCTTCTCTTTCCGCCCATTTCGTTTTTTTTTTCATCTTTAAACTATGGTGGTTTTTCTTCATAAGTACATACTTATTAACCTTTCACATCTTTGACTTTGCTTGTGTTAAATTTTGAGTAATTGTAATCTTCTTAACATAACTTTGTAACACTTTTTCCCCAGCGTGCGGTTGTCACTCCATCGGGTCCCTGGGCAAAATGTGTAACCAGACCAACGGTCAGTGTATCTGCAAGGAGGGAGTAGTCGGGCTCACGTGTAATCGCTGCAAGCAGGGATACATACAGAGCAAGTCTCCCGTGGCCCCGTGCATCAGTGAGTAGCGTAGTGGAATCGATTATTGCGAATACAGTGTCCATACTCGTAGTTTAACGCCCTGTTTTGTAGTGATACCGAATCGCCCTTTAGTAAGTACAACATTGCTACGAGCTTAGACCCCAGATGTAAAGGATGTTTTTCTACATTTTAAAAGTATCTGGGTTGTTGGTCTAAGTTTAGAGCAACGTTGTACTTAGTTCTCTAGATTAGTATATTGCCATTGTAACGTCGTGTACAGTCATGTTTAGCCAAGCCATAAAAAATGTATTTTTAAATTGACGTTTTCCAAGTGAAGAAATTAGATAAAGCATACGTCTGTGAAGTTAGTCAATTATAATCCATTGAAAGCACACGGTAAGCTCTACATCATTAATTGAATAGTGGGAGCAATTTTATAATGATTAGAATTTTTATATGTGGGGTTGTTGTGATGCCTCGTTGTAAATTCACATAGGGGAGTAATCTAAAAGAAAAGAAACGTGAAGGTTTAATTCTAATTTTTACTGATTTTCTGAAAACATAGTTATTACCTGTACTATTTTCATGGCTTACATCAATACTGAAATTATGAATATAATATTGTTGTTAACTTAAAAATGCTTCTATGGATACGTTTTTAGTTGGTAAATTCAGCGTCTTAGATGTATTTTTACTTCCCTAAATTTTGTTGTGATCGCGTACGGCTTACGGGCTTAGTACCATTACAAACTATTAGGTCGCTGGGTGCAGGTTCGGACACCAACTATTTCATTTGTATTTTCTTGTCTTTTTGTCTTTCGTCAAAACTACTTTGGTCTGGAGCAAGATCAAGATCTAGATTGTTATTATTCCTTATTTTCCACCAAAACTTGAAACTAGAGAAACCTTTGAAGACGACACGATCAAAACGGATAATGACAGACATTTTAATTCCCCCGCTTAATTAAAAAGACGGAACTTCTAGAAATATTGAAACTTAATGTTACTTACAGGTATACCATTTTCTTTAATCACATAAATGGAATAGGTCAATTAACTGCCCTATCTCTCGTTGGTGCGCCTTCATACAAACACTGTCGAAAATCTTGCATTTATTTTAAAACTACATGTATTGTTAGACTATTAGATTGTTAGATCTACGTTTCCAGAGACTATTGTTTTCATGTACATGTATTAAACTGTTAGATCTATGTTGCTAGAGCCTATCGTTTTCACGTAGATGTTGATGTAAATTTATCCCCATGAACCTGTACGTTGCTGCCTTCCTCTTTGGACCCTTGTCGACAGAGAAGAACGATTACCCGTCAACTAACGATAGATCCAGATATCGAGGAATGAGCCGAGGTAGCAGCGACAGCAGACGACAAACCTCCCCGGATGATAGATCTGCAGGGACTTATGGGAACGCTGTGGAAGCCGATAACTCAGGTTTCAGTGACGTAGTTCGCAAGAACGCCATTGCACATTTATTTTCTGTAGTCCTAATTGTGTGTGTGTGTGTGAAGACTGGATATGGCATGCCTAGTGCAATAATTATCAATAGCGATGCATCCTAGATAGTTTACATGCTGAAAATACAACACATTGAAAATCAAATTAGATATTGAGAATTAAATAGCGGGTCTACCTTTCTCGATCCCCATTGCTACATTTTAAATAATAAGCAATGTATAACTGAGGTGTAAATGAAACAATTATGCATGAACATCTTTAGCTCTATCAATACTTGAACCCCAGCAGAGTAAATGCTTGGTTGGCTAGATTCAATTGTTTTATACCTAAGGCCTCCACCCTCTGTCATATGAGCCACAGGTATTATCTTCTATTGTGCCATCTCCGTTTTTTTTTCTTTTTAAATGACTCTTTTAAGTCCTGGGATAGGAAATGGTGATAGCAGAGTACGGTTAACCATAATAGGATCAAAATGGATTCGAAAGAACAATATAAGTAGATTTGCTCAGGGTAATCCTAATACCTTGAAGTGTCTTGCTAAAAGTAGGCATAGTGCATGCATAATTTGTGTTGTGAGAATGTTTTTTTATTACTTAATGTTTTTCAAAAATTTCTTTACGGATTTATAATGATTATTTTAACCTTATTTATTTGTAATATTTAACGGAGCAAAGATGCAGTTCCTGCATTTATATGCGGATTAGATTATTTTAAGCTGTTTCCGTATTTAATAGTAGCTTACACTTTTTTTTTTCATTTCTCATGGCCAATTTTAGTTATATTTTGGCGAAAACTGTTTTAAAAAGATTTTCCAGTTGGTCGTTCACCATCAGCATTTTAATACTCTCTATTTAAATAAAGGAAATATATTTTTGCCATAATTTTATCTTTTCCGGCTTTCTTTTTTTTTCTATCTCGATCTATACAAATTACGTTTTACAATATTATACTTTTTCTTTCTAAGTATCATGCCAAATGTATTAAACATGGCTTTTTGCGTTAAATTATTTTCCTCTGTTAATTGTACATCGTATAGACGTATACATTCTTCCCTTCAGTCTTGTCTGTAAGTTTCTGTTCGTCTTTTTATGTAGCATGTTATCAAAACTACAAGTCTTACTATTCTGAAAGTCACATAATATTATAATAGTACAAAGCAATTGAAAAATGTTGTTTGCCTGCACAGCTCTAACAATGTTTCTTTTTTATTCTCTATTTCAGAAACGCCAGAAAGTTCAGGTGAGCTAATTTTCTAAAAAAAAAACTACCTTTCTTTTAAGAATTATACCCACCTAAGATGACTGTATTATTTATTATAAACAAAATTAATATCTCTTAAGCGTAGAAATTGTAGTTCTATAACGGGAAGAGACAGTTAGATCTGTATTATATTGATATTATTGAACAAATCCGCATGAACGTATAATTCTAAGCTAATACTCTCAAAACTAAATTGGTATACCTCAGTAATTGTTGATGCATAGCCTTGTGTCAATTTTATAAAAACCTTTTTATAATTTACACCGTAACGAGCCTTTGAAAATCTTCAAATAGATTGGGGCTTTCACTAGTAACTGTGAATCAAGGCACCCACATTGTGATTTATTAGAGCTTTATAATATTCCAAACAAATATTAATTTAATATGCAAGATAGGAACCCACGAAATTTGTGGGGATTGTGGAATGGACACCCGTGAAAGGGTCACTGATTGCATTCAAGTGGAAATGTTTACATTTGTAACGCCTTCAGAACAAAACTAAGGGGTACACAAAGTTTCAAGTCCCTTGGACCTTTAACTTCGATGTCAGACTGATTCACACATTGAAGCTACTTTTCGTTTTCACTATAGATTATTTTTTATGTATTTGTTTGTTTCTTTTTGTGTGTGGAAAACCTCGCACAATAACAATCTAAATTTATTGGCACTTTCCGTTTTTCATCCACATCCCTAGCGTGTCATAAAAATCGAAACCACACTTACATTCCCTGCCGTATTAGCATCATCCTATTTACGAAATCGTATTAAGAGATTCTTTATTGCCTGAAAAAACCTTCAGAGACGAAAAGATTATCAAGAACTCGCAGGCGCAGTTGGAAATTCGTTTATTCTCACCTGCATAAAATCATAGCCGTGGATGTATAGATTATAACGCTGATGTAGACCCTCATAAAGATAACAGATATTGCCAGAGAATGGCTGACGGGTGTTAAAATAACAGGGGGTGCTAATAGCGGAACGGTTCTAGATACGAGAAAGGTACAGGTATGCTGGTCATGTAATCAGTAAATTGGTTAGTCTGCGTTTAGTGCTGAACGTGACTTTTGGTTAGGAATGTGTGAGACAAAGTCATGTTCCTATCAAATACTTTATATAAAGTACAGATCATCACCATCAGTCTGGCCACCATTAAAAAGCATTAAACCGATAAGATTTAACACAGCCGGTTGTTATGACAAAGATAAGAGTATCTTACTGCGGTCATTTGCGAACACATTTCGCCTAGTTCAATGCCTCCTAGGTTACCAAGGCGAACACCTTACGGCGAAAGTTATCTTCTTTTCATTTGTGACCATTGTTTGTTTTCACCAGATGATGCGATTTAATGTTTATCACGTAACACCATAATTGTTTCTTGTTTGGTAATCACGTTAAAATGGCGCATTCTCTATCCATTTCTCTATTTATGTCTCTCTCTTTCACTCTTTTTCTTTCTACTATATTTTTCCTCTTTCTCCACTGCCGCCCGTCTGTCTATATCGCGGTCTCCTCTGTCTCTCTGCATCTCTTTCTGATAGTCTGTAAATGACATAAACCTGCACCACAAGAACATGTTGTTTTTTTGTTTTTTTTTTAATTTTCGCCTTTTTCTCTAAACACAATTTTCTACAATTTAAAGCTTATATTTTTTTGTTTATATATTCATTAGGTTACTTATTATTGTGTTTAATACCATGCAAAACACATTTTGAGGTAAAAAAAAAAAAAAAGTTCAGATCAGTTTTATTTTTCTGCACAGTCAGCCTTTTGTGAATGGGATCTGCTCAAAGTTTTAAACGTTTGCCTTGACTTCAGATTGTCCACAATGCAAAACGATTGGTCGACACCTTTATCGGTGATGTAATGCGATAACACTTAATTCAAATAAATCTAAACACACCGGAAATAATCTTGTTTATATTATCATCCAGTCTATAGAATTGCTTGAGAGGTCTAGATTGCAATCAGAGTTGCCGGAAACTTAGATTACAAGATCCGCTGCGCATGTCAAAGTCAAAGGTCACCTTTTTCCCTTAAAGCAGCGCCGCACACCTTGTAACATTTGGAGTTACGGCCCTTTCATAGTTACGACTTGGCGTCTTACGTTTCACCGTGTCATCAATGCAAGGTCGCGATCGGCTAGCCCTTCCTGTCTGAATCTACCAGGAAAACCAAACAGTGTGAAAGAGAGATGAAAATACTCGTAACGATGGATTGGAGAGAACGGAAGAGAGAGAGAGAGAGAGAGAGAGAGAGAGAGAGGGCATGGTATCCCTGCCCTGTCTCGTGTGTGGCAGCACATAAAATTGCCAGACGTCCGTCTTGGGGTCCGTCCACAATATAGCCTATATAGTGTTGCGTTTGGACGTTAAACCAACCCAACCCCAACCCCAACCTCTCAGTGACACTCCTATTTCCCAGTCTCTCGTCCAGTCGTCCTTCCCCTCCCCCTCTCTCTCTCTCTCTCCCCCTCTCTATCTCTCTCTCTCTCTCTCTCTCGAGACAGGGCAGGGATACCATGCCTCCTGTCTCAGCCGGTGTGTCACTGAGAGGTAAGCAGGAACAGAAAACTGTAGTTTTCGTTTTTTTTAATGATTAGACAACTTCGTCATTGTATCATCACTCGTTGTCACTCTCAGTGTATTGGTACACGTTATACCAATTCGTTAACTTTTACGGTATAAACTGTCATAAGCTGGTGGACGACAGTAATCTGACGTTTCTGCTCTAGCATCTTCGGTCAAAATAAAAGTGGGAAAGGGTAACAAATGATTAGACCTCGTGCTTCATGGATCACCAAAGTTATAAAGAGTGTACACTTTTTAGAAAGAGATAACTAAAAACTACATGGATAGTGTTTAGACATTCAAATCATGTATAGCTTTTATGAACACCTTGGATTTTCGTGCTTTAAAAGGGTGGACTTAAGAGGGGCATCATTCTTCGGGTAGAAGCTTCTGTAAAATGAATTATGTTTGTAGGGGTATGTATATGTTTGTAGATGCGTATAGAGGTATATTTTTGTAGTTAATAATTATTTTTGTCTGAGAGTACGTAATTGCAACAGTGCTACACTTGTATCTAAAATGTGTGTTTTTCCCTCTCATACAATTAATGTTGTTAAATTGAATGGTATGCATGGTATGTATTTCTTTTTCGCGATTTTTCTGTATATCAGCACATCAAAATGTCAGACAACTGTCTTAGGATCCATCGGCGATATAGCCTAGTTGTCGACTTTTATTTCTCGTAATTTTTAGTCACCGCCTAACTTAATGTCAGGACATTTTTTATTATAACAAAAGCTGTAACTTTTTCAGGACCACACTTGATATCTATTTTTTTAAATATACTAGACGTAAATAAATTTAATGGAACTTTGATTAAAATTGTTTAGTTTACATTTTTTTCTCCCTCTAAGCATGCGAGAAATGTATCTTAAAGGCTTTCGGAATAATCACAGTCTGTGTAATTTATTGAGGAAGGCACTTGCTAAACAACAGTTTTTAATTCTGAAAAAGTTCGGAATCATCGTGAAAATGCTTTTCGACCATGGATAACGGCGAACAGACTCGCAATCTTACCTCTCTTAATACTAACAAAAAATTCTTGTTTAACAACGTTTCTTTCTTTCAGTGTACATTGGAAACATAGGTGTTTAATGGGGAGTCTAGGAAATTTAAACGTTCTTATTTAAAAGAGCGCAATTTATCCTTAGAATGCTCTGGTTTACTTTTAAATTAAGTTATTTGTCGTTGTTGTTTTTGTTGTTGTTGTTGTTGTTGTAGTTGTTTTAAATCGTAAACCGGCACGCATAATAGGACCCCCCGAGACTGTATTGACGGAACAAGAAAGAATCCCCGCACTGAGAGATTTACAACCTGATAATCACTCTGTTCCGAATAATTTCGGTCGTAAACATGTCAAGATTTTACGCAAGGCAGTCAAACGACCGTGTCGATGCAAAAAAAAAAAAAAAAAAGAAACAAAGATTAAAATATATTAATGATAATTACCATCCACTTACATGTAGCAGTTTTTTACTTTCGTTAAAAACTGCATGTTTGCTTTCTTATTCTGTTTTTCAGACAAAATTATCACAATCAAATGCGCCGCGGGGGGTCTCTAAAAGATCGAGGAAAAAAATTGGGCTAAGATATTATTATTATTGCGATACACATTTCAGGACAAGTTCAATATAATATCGATAGTGTCCTCATTCTCTATAGAGGGAGGGAGAGAATTCTCTCCCTCTCTCCGGGTTTAACGTCTCCTAAGTTCCCCTGGGAGATCCTATAGGTCAAGAAAGTGTCCTCGTGAAACATTCTGCTATTTATTGCACTAGCCCACCTCTGGAATGTAGTTCTTACATGTTAAACCCAGTTACAGAGAGGAAAGTGTAAATTAATTGTGTCAATACTCTAAACATTCTCGCTTCGTCTATTAAGCTTTAACACTTATTTGTCAGTCTGTATGTGATCTACTGCTCAGACTAGCCTACAACCATCGTACTCATCGTTTGCTTCTACTACTAAGCTTACCTTCGCCACCATCACATCCGTGTTACCACAACAACCGTAACAATCCGTGCTACCGCAAGGTCTAACGCCATGTTCACCACTAATATAATCTGCCAGGTACACCAACTGATTGCTTTTCTTGTAATTATGATAAAGCCAGTTTAATACAAATGCAATACTGTTTTAGAATTAGAAGAAAATACCCTTGTATCACTAAACTTACTGTCGATACTAAAACTCGCAGATGCATCCTTACTTTGCGACATAGTTTTTAAATCGATACAGAAGACCCTAGACTACCGACCATTCTTACAGAAACAGCAGCCATCAATCCATAACGATATCTTAATCTAGTTTCGAGAAGGACCCAATTAGGTGGCCCACCCAGGCAATCTGTCACGCCTCCTGGAGCGAGATATGATTAATAACCCATTCCCAGGCCATTTTGCAGCCCGTTCACCCCGACCGCCAAAACATCAAACATCAACATTCGAAATAAAAGAATATTTTTCTTCAAATGTTATTTACTCGGGGATGGAGGGCGTTCCGTACTGAGAAATCTTGATTTAACTAGTCCGGCCGTCAAATTGATTACCGTAATTACCGACTGCGAGTGGTGGTGATAAACTGACTGCTAGTAACTGCTTTCGTAGACCGCAGCTTCTCCAAGCTTTAGTTAAACAGAACGAGTTGCCTTCTGCTGAGTCTTCTAGATCTAAATCTCGCCCTGCCCAGATCTAGAGAATCTAGAATCTCAAGAGAGATTAAGATCTCTTGGTTCTCCCACCTGCGTCGTTATGGGAAAGAGGCCTAATGATACCTAGATCTAAAGAGGAAAACATTCCAGGCCCTTGGCCCTAAGTGTGTGTGTGCTATGCGTGTATGTGTATCTGTTTCAAAATGCACTTTGAGTATCTCTTTACTTCTCTCTCGTTTCTAGGTTTCTCTTTCACGTCCCTCCATTTACTGCGGTTTGTGTCAGTTTTAGTTGGTTGTGGTTTTTTTTTTTTTTTTTAATAAAAATGATTTACACCATAGCAGTTCCTTCAAAATTTAGATAAGATAGGGAATGCATGACGTATATGCCAGTTAAGTACAGGAGGGTTCCGCTTACAATAACCCTTTTAGTTTTAAAAATAAAAATAATAATGGCAAATTCCAATGTTGGAATTCTATAACTTATAATATGTAACAACCAAACGCCCACAAATGCTTCACAAGACTAGTGACAAGAAACAATCATGATTTTTCAACAGTGTAACAAATTAACTATTTAGTATTTATCACCAAACATGTCTACCCAGCTTATTTGTAGGCATATAACACAAAAGTGTCAGATTTCAAAAAATTGTGGCTGTATACAACTTATAACACAAAAGTGTCAGATTAAAAAAAAAATTGTGGCTGTATACAACAGTAGTTTTTATGTGATGTGTGTTTGGAAGAATTAGAAAACAAAGAAATGAAAAAAAATACCACATCTACTAAATAACAACAACAATAACAACAAAAACAAAAACAAAAACAACAACAACACAATAAACAACACCAAAACAACAACAGCGAAACACTAACATTCCTAACTATGCAGCCTCATCTACTTAGAGTAGAAGTGAGTCTAGAGAAAATTTTATGTCGATACTTTTTCAAAGGTACATCAATCTACTTAAACGTTAATATACTATTCACCCCAGTCCCTAACTTCTAAATTGAAACATCCACTGGTTGTATCTAAATGTACCGTGCGAAATTTAACTGACAGCGCCAACCAGGCAGTAGTGCAAACAAAATAAGATTAATAGCCTACGCTGAAAAGGAAGCTCTCGTGGTCCGATAGCAATTAGAAGAGAAGTTTTGAAGAAGTGTTTTGAGAACTTTGTACCAGTGTAGTCTGTGACTCTGTATACCACTGTACCAGTAGTCTAAATTCACGGTCGGGAGCGAAGTGAGGCGAGATCTGGAGGTGTAAATCCCGCGGAGACTGGTGTTGCCACCTGGCGGATCAGTTTTCACAACGTCTGCCGGCGCTGCGAGTGATTTACCTCCCCTTACACGGTGTCATTTTTCTTTTGAACCATGATCTCGAGGAGACCTGGCTTGTTTGCTCTGATTTACGAGTTTGCTTATACTGGCTTGATTGCGATACTTCTTTTCCCGTGGGGTTGAAGGGGAAAATGTGAAAAGGCTGTTGATACAGTTTGGGTTCAAGATGATTGATGTAATTAAGACGCTCTTTAGTGTGTCGTCACAATCTTTCTGTCGGCTCAGTGATATTATTGTAGACAAAAGTTAGATTATTTTTAGCGAGACCATTTAAAAAAGAAAAAAAATTGGATTTGGCAAGCACCAATCAAATAGAATAGTAAAAGAGGGGGGGGGGGGGGGGAGCAAGCAAAAGTAAAATAGACGAGTTTTAGAGGATGCAGTTATAGCTGCACTATTAACAGCAGTGCAAAAATATCGCTACTACTACTACTACTACTACTACTACTACTACTACTACTACTACTACTACTACTACTACTACTACTACTACTACTACTACCTACTAC
>RQTK01000069.1:305241-365848 GCA_003991915.1 Elysia chlorotica | reverse complement strand
GCAGTAGTAGTAGTAGTAGTAGTAGTAGTAGTAGTTGCTGCTGCTGCTGCTGCTTCTGCTGCTAATACCCACAACTTCCAGAAAATATCAAAATACCAGGCTAACAATTTTCACGACTTTTATAATTGAACCTATTTCTTCTCCTTTTCTCCAGATTCGTGTGGAAACTGTAGGAAGCGACTCCGTCGCCTGAACCTGAGACGTTTCTGCAGGAGAGATTTTGGTAAGCTCAATTTATTTGACGTACTTATAGTAGATCACGCCGCTCATTAAACGAATTGAAAAGAAAACATTGATTTATATCTACGACAAATAATTGTTAGCATAGTTTAGAAGTTAGGCTACTTCAGAGGGCATTATTTTACAGCCTACATGATCAGATTAACAACATTATTTGTAATGTGTTCTACGCGCACTATTGAAAAGTACATGTATACATCTTTCCAAAAACTAGACAAGATGAAAGATTTTATAATTATGATTTTGTAATATTAATCTTTTAATTTCGAAATTGGGAAAAAGGAGGGGTGTGTGCATAACGCTATACGAGTGTGTTTGTCCTTTAGTTCTTTCTGTAATATTTATCTTCTTCCATTGGTTTTGTTTTTTTCTTGGAAGCCAAGCACACTCATCGTCAATCCATGTTGCTGTCAGTTAAAGCTGGCATGTTGATCACTTAAAAAATCGGATGGAAAAGCATTTGTTCTTCTGCGCAGTATTAATACGGGAAAAGGATAGTGTTATGATGATGATGAGAAGGAGGAGGAGTGTTGTTATTATTATTATTATTATTATTATTATTATTATTATTATTATTATTATTATAATGATGGTGTGGTGGTGGTGATGGTTGTGGTTGTGGTGGTAGTCGTGGTGATTATGGTGATACTGGTAGTGGAGATTATGGGGATGATGTTGCTGGTGATGAGAATTGATATCCTCTCCCCCTTTTCTATTTTCTATCGCTCTCCCTCTCTCTCTCACTATATCACTTTCTATTTCATTTTCTCTTTATCTATCTGTCTCTGCCTTCCTTTCTCCTACAATTTTGTGCCTCTTTGTCTCTCTCTTTCTTTCTCTCTCTCTCTCTCTCTCTCTCTCTCTCTCTCTCTCTCTCTCTCTCTCTCTCTGTTCGATAATAATCCTGATGCCAGGACCATATGGCCAGGATTTCGGTGGTTTACCCCTAGCGCAAGACCTTGCGATCGTGTAGGCTTTAGATAAATCTTTCTTATGAATATTCATAATAACTTTCCTAGCTCTGTCATATCCTTTTTTAAAATCTAAGAAACGTATCAACCCAACTAAAAAAACTAAATTTGAGTTGAAACCTTTTTGTTTCTTTGTTGTGTTTTTAAATAAATTTTTAAATGTCAAATATTGATTTTATAGGGATTTAATGTGTATGAAATAGTAATGAAAAGAGAAAAAAACGAAACAAAAAAGCAAGAACATTACACGCAATTTTAATGAACAAATATTATATTCCCAAGAGAATAAGCAATATGTCAGTATACCCTTTCGCTTAATTTTACTTCACTGTTCCTCTTTTCGCCTAACAGACATAGCAATCAATTCTCTCTCTCACTTCTACTGCCTCTCTCTAAATACATCTCTGTATTTTCCCTTATATCATAACTAGTTCAATGGTGTAATAGTTAAACTGATGTCATAACTATTGTTTGTGTTCTAGCATTGCCAAAGTACACCCGTGTTTACTCCAAATAGACCAAACTAAAGCCTTATTCAGTGCCACTGGTACACCACAGGGAATGATAATCAAGACTCTATAAGCACTTAGTTTACTGCTTTGTAACTTAGATTTGTACACGTCCTTTGATGATTCATTTGTGGCTTTTATGAATTTCACTTTAAATTGTGTCGTAAATTTCACTGTTTATTTCTGATTCCACTGACTCCAAACTTTCTGAGTTCCTTAACGTCCAACATCAGCCACAGCTCTAATTATCGTAGGTGAGCCTGTTCGTACTAGTTTCAGCCTTTTGATTGTAATTCTCGATTCTTAAATTTACGTTTTTACATTTTTATACATTTTCCCAAAGTGAACTATCTGTGTGTATTCTATACAAGAAATGAACAAAAAATAATTCGATATAATTTTCCATACATAATTACCAAATCAATTTATAGCATACTGTGCTCTTTATCGTTTCTATCCTCTTTTATTTCCCAATTTAGAAGCCAGAAAAACGGTAGAAATCTCATGCGTTCCATGCGAAGGAAAAAATAGATCCGCCCCTGAATCTGTAGATCAGTCCGAATTCCCTGGCGAGCTCACGAACTAAACACTGCTAATGAAAGAAAACATGGCCGCCATTTTGTTTCCTCAAGCTGCCTCGTCTATGGGCTTTTTGTACACTTCAGATCTAGAGAGGCGATAGCAGTTGCAGACTCGTTCATTAAAATTCCACGCCTTCAGATGTGGGGATTCGATTATTTTGGCGCAGTATGAAAACACGATTCGTGTTTGGGGGGAGTCCATCAACTTTCTTGGATTCAGCAGGAATGCGATTGGTTGCAGGGGCGGCAGTGAGATTGTTGGAGGCTTAGGGCAATAGAGGGAGGTGGAGAGAGTAGAAAAAAATGAGTTAGTGAGTTAGTGAGTTTGAATTCTGTACGTGCGTTAGTAGTAAGGCCATCATTGTTGACGGGCCCTGAGACAAATGCCTGACGATTTTACGTGGTGCCACTTAGAGACAGAGACAGTGCGGGAGTACTAGAACTCTTTGTCTCATCCGGTAATGTAATACTGAAATCAAGAGAATTGATATAGAGAGATAGATACAAAGAGGTGTATAGAAAAATTGAGAGTGAGATAGATCGATAAATAGAGAGAGAGAGAGAGAGAGGGGGGGGAAGAGAAACTTTGAAAAAGAAGGAAAGAGAATAAGAGACAAATAAAACTAAATCGAAAAATTTGTAAATGTTAGTCTAGGGACCCGTCCGCCAATTTTGTTAGTTGCTTGTGATATTAAAAGATATTAAAACAAACAAACCAAACGAGCCTACTTGGCCAGTTCAAGGCAGAGAGTCGCGAGTCTTTTGTTCCCCGCACTCTATCGAGTCAGCCATCTCGAATTCTGGTCAAACAAAAATGGTTCACCATTTCGGTCGATCTCCTGCAAGGGAAGTGTCCGGTTCGCGACCTAAGATCAGACATTGTAACTCTTTGTACCAGCATTCGTACCCTTTTAAACGAGAAAAGAAAGAATTTCATATTCTTACTCAAATGAATTTAAGAGGAATACATGGTCAGATACATTTTGAAAGTACATGTACGATAAAAAAAATGGCGTTCAGCGCCTGTTAACAGTGCAAGAGTCACTATGGCGTGGATTGTTTAACGTGTCTTGAGTTTGTTTAGGTAACTCAGAATCACAGATGGCTATTAATAGGCATCTGTTCTGAAAATACATAATATATAATAATACAGGCTTTATGAACACACGAAGATAGCGGATGACATCATTTGGCCCCTAGAAAAGGGGCTTTCTGATCGCTCATTGGCTCCGCATGATTAGTCGATCTAGGATAGAGCTATGATTGGATGCATGAGCAAATCTCCTTACCTATCATCTTCGTTTCGCCAGACCTCTTGCACTGCAACAATCACTGTGGCGTGGATTGCTTGACGATCTTTAAGCTTCCCAGTCACTGTGGCGTGGATTGCTTGACGATCTTTAAGCTTCCCAGTCACTGTGGTGTGGATTGCTTGGCGATCTTTAAGCTTTACAGTCACTGTGGTATGGATTGCTTGGCGATCTTTAAGCTTCCCAGTCACTGCGGTGTGGATTGCTTGGCGATCTTTAAGCTTTACAGTCACTGTGGCGTGGATTGCTTGGCGATCTTTAAGCTTTACAGTCACTGTGCTGTGAATTGCTTGACGATCTTTAAGCTTCCCAGTCACTGTGGTGTGGATTGCTTGGCGATCTTTAAGCTTCACAGTCACCGTGGTGTGGATTGCTTGATGATCTTTAAGCTTTACAGTCACTGTGCTGTGAATTGCTTGACGATCTTTAAGCTTCCCAGTCACTGTGGCGTGGATTGCTTGACGATCTTTAAGCTTCCCAGTCACTGTGGCGTGGATTGCTTGACGATCTTTAAGCTCCCCAGTCAATGTGGTGTGGATTGCTTGACGATCTTTAAGCTTCCCAGTCACTGTGGTGTGGATTGCTTGGCGATCTTTAAGCCTCCCAGTGACTGTGGCGTGGATTGCTTGAAGATCTTTAAGCTTCCTAGTCACTGTGGTGTGGATTGCTTGGCGATCTTTAAGCTTCGCAGTCACTGTGGTGTGGATTGCTTGGCGATCTTTAAGCTTCGCAGTCACTGTGGTGTGGATTGCTTGACGATCTTTAAGCTTCGCGGTCACTGTGGTGTGGATTGCTTGACGATCTTTAAGATTTGCAGTCACTGTGGTGTTGCTTGACGAGCCTTACAGTTTTCTCCTTTTTGGCCCCTTTCGTTTTGACGAGAGTATATGTCTCTAACTTGCTACGTTTCCTTTAAGCTTCTCTCAGGATTGCAGAATAGAATCAGAGACTATAGACTTTGTGAGAAGCTTCACAAAACGAGCACACAGTGCTCTTGCTACGGGTAGCCAGCATGTTGCGTGCTCACTCTATTTATTTATTTATTTATTTATTTATTTATTTATTTATTTATTTATTGTAATTACGGTGGTTGACCAATCTTCACACATAGGTTTACTAAGGTCTAAAAAATAAAGCAAACCGCCTTAACCCGTTCTTTACTGGCGGGACTTAGAAGTGCCACTATTTTAAAATACCAATAACACCGTCAAAATTTGGTTGAAGGTGATTTACATAAATGCAGCCTCCCAAATTCTCCGTTTTTTGAGCCATCAGAAACTCAAGCATTCGGTTTTTAGTAATGAAGTTTCAGTAAGTGGTATACTACGAAAATCAGTCCAACAATTTTGCAACAGGATTTTCGGAAAATTGTCATTTTTCTCATAGATTCCTCTAATTCTTTGTAATCTATAAAAGGCACATCATGAAAAGGAATAAAGGTAGTAGTTAATTATCATCCCGACCCATATACGTTAAATCCTCTTTGTGAAACCTCTGAGTATTTCACACTCTCTGATGTAATCGTCGACTTTGAGACCGGGCCAGCCTTTCCGTCAGTGCTCAAGCACCTGGTGTTTTTTGCCTTGTGAAGTCAGCTCCGCATTTCCTGTCCAGGCCGATGATGTTTGCTGGCAGACTGAGCCTGGTTTGAGCCTGGTTTGAGCCCCCGAGTTTGAAGCAGGCCCGCTAATGTGCGCACTCCACACCTATTGCCGGCTATCGGGACAGTGTTTGTATAGCAGATCCATGAGAAGTTCTTCAAGAGAGAGGGCTCACTTACGCAGTCTTTAGTTCTTTAGTTCTGTTTTTGTCCATGCGTCTCTCTCTGTGACTATTTTTGTTGAATTTTTCGCTCAAATTCTCTCTCTCTCTCTCTCTCTCTCTCTCTCTCTCTCTCTTTCTCTCTCTCTCTCTCTCTCTCTCTCTCTCTCTCTCTCCCTCCCTCTCCCCACCCTCTCTTTCTCTCTCTCTTCCCTTCGTCTGTTTCTCTATCTAGTTGTATCTCTCACACCCCTATAGCATTGTTCTCTTCTTCGTGTTCTTTTTATCACAGCATTTCACACAATCTACGTTCTATCTTTGTCTCTCTTCTCTCTGTCTCTCTCTCTCTCTCTCTCTCTCTCTCTCTCTGTCTCCTTTTCTCGCATTCTCGATACCGTTTTGTTTAATTAACTAAATTAAACAATGTGTAGTAACACGAGTCAGTTGACCGTGTACTTAATAAAGAAGAATCAACTAAGATTAAGTTTTGAAAACACTGGAAATGCATATGCGAGCTTTGTGGGTAAAGGTTTGTGGTGGAATAGAATGGACGTCACCATGTGGGAAAACTTGGTCTCTAATAAGGAAATGTAGCAAGTTAAAGACATACACTCTCATCAAAACGAAAGGGGCCAAAAAAACAGAGAAGACAGACACGAAATACGAACAGTTTGCACCGAGAAGGAGCAAAGAAAGTTCACCAAAAACACGATTGAGCCCTACATTAGCAGTCTTTGATCTAGCGCTAGCCCACACATTCACTTGGGAGGTAGGATTAAGTGTGGCGCTGCATTTTGTGTCTCATAATCAATCACAACAACTCAGTACTCACTGTAACTAGGTCAAGCGCGAGGGGAAGAGGTTTTTGGAAATGTTGCTGTGAAAACCAAACTCGGATTTTTGTTTCTTTGTGTGAGTGTGTGTGTGTGCTTACACTTACAGTTTACTATTACTGGTTTGCTTTGGAGAAAGTATTTTAGGGTCCCCCCTCCTCCGCCCTTTTTTCCGGAGGCTTTGCACCCATAGCATGTTCTCCAGCACAAGCTCTGTAGTCCTCAAACTCTTGATTTGACTCATAGATGTACATGTATATAAATACCAGTAGTAGTTATATATCTATGATTTGACTAAATGCTTAATGAAATGTGTCCGCCCCCTCTCTCGCCCTGCAGCCCTCCAGGTGAAGGTCCTGTCGCGCAGCACTGAGTCCGAGTGGGTCCGCTTCGCCGTGCAGGTGGAGCAAACTTTCGGCGAGGGGAGGCAAGCCAGCTACCGGAGTGCGGGACCGTCCACCACGACGCTGTGGGTGCCGCGCGAAGACCTCGCCTGCAAGTGTCCCAAGCTGCGCCTCAACAAGCGCTTCCTGTTGGTAGGCGCCTACCGCCCGTCACCTGACGGCTCGCGCCAGCCCGGCTACGTGGTGGATCGCAGGGCGGCCGTCCTGCGCTGGCGGGACAAGTGGCAGAAGAAGGTCAAGCGCTACCTCAAGCAGGAGGCCCGGGGCCGGTGTCGCAGGGGTTAACTGCACGGGGCCGGTGCCGCAGGGGTTAACTGCACGGGGCCGGTGTCGCAGGGGTTAACTCGCGCTCGCTGAGGTGGCCAAGCAACGGACTCCCAGAAATTGTATTTGATGAAATATCACCTGTAACTTGGTGGATTGGTGGAAGGAACCACGTAGGTTGTGTTTAGGGGGAGCAAGGAGGATAGAACTTGATCTAGGTCACAGGCTACACTCCCTGGTTTTGGGGGAGCACAAAGTATAAATCTAGATCTAGGTAATAAGCTTTATTTGTGCTATATGATAGGCAACGGGCGTCATGCCCCACTTTGGTTGTGTGCGAGAGATATAGAAAGAGAGAGAGAAAGAGAAAGAGAGAGAGAGAGAGGGAGAGAGAGAGAGAGAGAGAGAGAGAGAGAGAGAGATGATAAACTTACAATTCTTAAGTGGCCCTAATCAGTCTTGAAGAAAACACACTAGAAAGCAACTTGGTTCGTTTATGTATCAAGCGGACTGTTAAAGTAGGGATCATCATTGTTCATAAAAACTACACGGAAAAATTAATGAAGGCTTACAAAATAGAAAGCTTATTGTCCTATACAATACTAAATTCCAGAGAGTAGCAATTACCTAGAGGGTTAAGGGTTGGAAGCGTGAAAGAGATCAATAATTTGATCATGATATATATAATCAAAAGGTGAGCACTCTGGGCAGGGCAGGGCTGGCAATCATGGTGAGTCTTCGCATTGAACTGGTGTTTCGTCAATCGATACCCAGTGGGGATTTCGAAAACCTGGTTACTTTGACTAGGTGTTATTATAAGATAAACTATCAGGTTAGCATCGTGCAAAAGGGAAAATTAAATCCAAATTAATGACTTAAACTAAAAGAGTTTGTCTAGATGCTTTACTCTTTGAAATTCAGATTTCCATTGTGGAATCATTGCCCTCCACATAATATATTATTATGATAAACTTTTCACCTAAAGCATATTACGTCACAAACATAGACCCAATGTGTAGCTATGTAACTTGTACATTTTGATGTCATTCTACATTTAGTTGATTTTCTTTCATGTATTTGTCTACTTTTTGGAGATGTAATTGCCGAACATGGTTAGAACTTAATCTGTACAGTTTTTGTGCACCAGGCTTGTATTCTTAAAATAAGGAGAGAGTGGTCTTTTATTGGGACCTTTTAACAAGACAATAATACGGAACGAACAAGAATTCTTTTCTTGTTTATTGATTTCCCTTAAGCCTGGTAATCGTGGCACAGTCGTTTTGTAAAACTTAGCGTCTCGTTCATTTTGCTTACAACCATAGCATGTATTTGTGTTTATGTATTGCTAGGCATAAGTGCACCAGATGGAGTCTGTACTATAAATAAACATGATGTATGTCTTGTGAGTTCTTAAATGTTTGGCTTTAAGTTGGTTTTATTTCGATCTGCTTTTTTCCCGCAAAGAACTCTCGCGAAATTGATAAATAGTCCTTAAGACTTACTGGTGTTGAATAGTATTATGATATTTTCCCCAATTATTGGAATTCGGGATGTAAAACCTTTTCAAAACTGTACAGTGGTCTTGTGTAAGGGAATCAGGGAAGATAAACGTTTGTACATTGTTCAAAATTGCAGGACAGTGGAATATAAAACATAAAACTAAATAGTTTTAAATTTCTGTATGTATGTTCGATAGTGTCAGTTTGTATGAATCTCATAACGAGTGAAAATTTTGCGCTTTTATACTTGTTTTGGATCATTTTAATTCCGTAGTGATATAATCTTAGCAATATTCATTATTCAGTTCTCATCGAAATAAACATAACAATGGAAATCCTGTCGACTATATCGCTGGTTGTGTGCAAGGTTTTCAATATCAACTATAAACGCAACCAATGACAACGCCATGCTGCAACTTTAGTTTTGCGCTTCTTCGTGTGATGAGGGATGAACATTATCAAGTTTGGCAACATCTTATACAGAATAGCCATTTTGGCTGTCCTTAAGAACCTGTTTAAAATTAATGTGGAATAACTTTCCAACGATTGTTTGTATAAACTTTGGCTTAGACCTCTACGATACATGGCAAACGTTCCGTCTTTTATAAATACCTATCAGATTGTTTGCAATATCATAGAACTCTATACTGCAATATTTATTTTAAATCTGCCGCATCTGTGGGCTTTAACTATACTAATATCAATTCATGAACCAGATTTTGGAGGAAAAAAAAAACAACTATGTGTCTATTGTGAAAATATTGACCAATCTTTTACGCCAAGAAAGAATATAACAAGCATTTTCCCTCCAAATTTTTCGCGTTGGAAAGTGTAGGAAAACATTAAAAATGGTACTTTAGCTTTTCTTTCTAATTTTGCAAAAAACGGATAAGATTGTTAGATGAAAAAAAGATTCGTGTTCATCATTAAAACTGCACAGATTTTATCATAATTATTCTCATTTTTCTCAAATCAGCGATAGAAAACTCTTTTTATACTTTCTTGTTTTACTGCGTCAGCCGGCTAGACCTACCTCACTAAAACTAAATGTTTCCTGTAAATAGCGTCGTGTTTAACCTCTCCCTCCATTCAGTTTATCTGTGTTTCCACTTACACACAAAACATAATGTTGACGCTCATCTCTAGCATACAATCATGTCAGGGTTGTTGTTTTTCTCTCTCTCGTTGTCCTTGTCACGATGAGTAGTGTTGTGTTGTTTTTTTTTACGTTTAACACCTTGGTTTTGTGTAAACCTATGCTTTATGCTTAATGTATGTTCGTTGGTTTCTTAACGTCGAATCTCAGCAAATACATGTATGCCATCTTGTGGACGGACCACAACACTAACGTCTGGCATTTTACGTGCAGCCACACAAAACATCAGAGTGGAATAATTATAAGCAAGCACCCGTGTTATCTTTATCTCAGATAATTGCTTATTGTTTATAAAGCCTTTTTATCAGGATACAATTAATAACACTACATGCACAACAAAAATTACATTTCTTAAAAAGGAATATTTATTTGACTCTCAAAAACCGGTTTGGGAGAATTTAAATAGGCGGCAATTTTTTTTTCTGAAATATGGGTCTAAGCTTTTGAGGTTAAACATTTAGCAATGATGTGTTCGTATTGTCCGATATAAAAACACACGTAATCCAATATTCAATGCATTTATGTATTTGCTATGTCCTGTCTTATCTGACTCTTTGTACCTGACATGCTTGGTATTTTTTTATATATATATCGAATATTATATGTACATAATTCTACTTTATTTACATACACAATTTAGTGAGAGTGCCAAGAAGACAGGCCAAAAAAGATTTTGTCGGAGTGGAAAGTCCTATGGAACTTCAACCAGTTATGATTTTTTCTATCTGTACATATCCTTTCCTAACTGCCTAATCTTTTATCAGTGTATCAGTTTCCATGCAGAGTCAATGTTCGAATAGCTTAGGAAGGTGAGGATAACTAGAAATATTGTGGTAAGCCAGATATTTGTTAATAATAGCAAAGTCAAAACTAACGTTAAAGCAACTTTAGAAAAATACAATTCGACCCGATATTTTCAAAACAGACAAATGCATCATGAATTATATAGTCTTTTTTTTTTAAATAAAATATATTTTTGTAGTGAGTTGGAGATGCAGAATATTGCTTAAACATAGACACGTATTACAAATTTACTTGAAAGTGTTTTTTGAATTATTATTGAATTAGACTTCTAAAACTTAAGTGGATGATTAAGGGTTAAAATAGTATTAATTAAAATATGTAAATCAGAATTTACAAAAGGAAAAATATGTCCTCAGTCCTAAATAGACAAGAACGTTCATTATACACTATTTCATATTTTTATTTTAAGTTCGCAACCCTGCATTTTTCACTGAGCCATAAAAGCCAAAGTAATATCTTATTGTAAAGCATTATTCCTACCATTCGTTATTTCCCCCATGATATTATTGTGGATATTATTCTTTATGGCTTTTTCGTTGTATTTTTACGGAATTTTCGTACTGTTCTTAGACTAGACATAACTCCTGTCCTCTAAAATTAAGTTCAGTCCACATTGTCGATATTGCAAGCATAATACATCGATAAATGGAGTAGTTACTAACAGCATAGTTTAAACTAAACAGTTCAGCGTGCTCTTGCTTATTATACATTTTTATTGAAAAATTATGTAGGGGCCTCTATCAGTAACAACATTAGTTAAAACACCAGTAAAAACAACAAAAAACAACAAAGCAGCAATAACAACAACAATGACAATAATAATAATAACAACAACAACGAAAACAACAAGACGACGACTATGACAACGAGAAAAAGAAAAACAACAAGAAAAAAAAACCCACAATGAATTACATAATTAATTTGTGAAGTTCAGCAGCTGGTAAGCCTTTTGATTTTGAACTCAGCTTGAAAGGGTCTAACTTCTAGGGGACAGAATATGAGGGACTTTATAGACATTTAATATCTCTGCCCTGTTTTTTTTTATTGTTTTTTTTTTTTTAATGTGAACATATCACCTTTTTAGATAGTTCTATGTTTATTTAATGGGGATTTGTGCTTTCTTGCAAGCCTAAAAAGATAATTTTACACACTCGCGTCTCGTGCATTTTTAAGAAATAAATTATTGTAATTTTCTTGAGGTTTTATTGTATATCTTGTCTTCCGCTAGTTACCACCACCATTATGCATATTAATTATTATAAGTGTACCACGTTTGGTCTCTCAGCAAATACTGAGATAATTTGGAAGGAGTTTCTTAGATATGTTTTTTTTTTTTTTTATCAATGAGCAAGTTTTTTTTTTTAAATAAATACCATGATCGTTTATCATTATCGATAATTTTAAGTGTATCTGTGTCTTTAGAATAAATTTGAGTTGTTTGAAATAGAGAACTGTTTTGTTTTATTGTATTGTGTTTTCTAAATACATGTACAGCACGCTTTATTGTGAATGTGTTCTTAATCATAAAGAAAGGGGATTGTCAATGTCATGTTTGGTCACTGTTTTTGTTTTTTATCATTTTAATTAGTTCAAAAACAAAAACAAAAAATAAAAGCCTGGAATGTTTTGGCAAACATGGAATCATGTACATGGTCGTGGCGTGTCCCAGTTCTCCATCTGTGGCACCTCGGCAGCTTTCTCGATCCTTGATATGAGCTCTCTTAATCATACATGGTTTTAGAAATTCTGATTTAAAGCCGGAACAGAGAGTGCGTCGTCACCATTGAAAAAAAAACCCACAGTAGTTTTTTTAAAACTATGATACACAGAAAATATGACAGTCTTGTGGCAGTTTTCTCTGTAGTCTAATGATACGGGTAGTGGAAATTTGAGTTACCCAAGAGTTACAGAACGTGGTTAAAAGACCATGAACTATAATTTAGGTCCAAGTTATCTCATCAAGCAGGAGGAGTGAGGAATGCCAACAGGTGCGGCTTGTCCTGAAAAAAAGAGAACATTTTTTCCAGATCTATCAAATGACGTTCTATGACGTGTCTGCTTGTTGACCATCTTTCATGCCCCCTAACAAAGTGGACATTTTTTTTTTTACCAACTTTCAGTCCTTACCAGCTGAAAACAAAAGTCCATCAATGTCTAATGCCATTAAGTACAAGACCAGCACAGCACTAGTTTTGAACACCTTTGTTATCATGTTGAATGTTAGTTGTTACTTTCCCCTCGGTTTTCCCTCGGACTGAGTATGGGGCGTCACCTGAGGAAAAAATCGTGCCTTTTTCTACATGTGTAATCGACGCACGGACACACATTGTACAGTACAACTACAAGAAATTTGTTGACGCTTTTTTCAAATACACCTTTCGAGGCGAACGATCCAAAACAACTACAAAAAAAAAAAACAAATCAAAAATAACAAAAACAAACGCAAACAAATCAAAAACAAAACAAAAGGCACCCCCTTAAAAAACGACATACAAACAATAAAACAAAACTTAGAATAGTTAATAATAAAAAAAAAAAGGTTAACATTTATTTTTACACAACTGAGGACTATGAACATACTCGCTAATTTTGGGGGTTTGTATCCAGAGCTTTAAAGTAATTTGTGAAGTTATATTTGTCTTGGAGAGGCGTGATCTACTTTTTATGTTCCTTAGAAGTTGTGTTTGTGTGTGGAGGGGTAGGGGACGGTGGTCCTGGAGTAGAACATCGACTTCCGACGCGAAAGGTCCGTGGTTCGAGCCCTGCCGAATTCGCTCCCATTCGGTGTCGGTTTGAATGGACCGTCTGAGACAGAAGTCATGGTATGCCCGTCGACCTGGTGAGCCACCTATGAGCTGCTGTGGAGACGCTGTCCATTACCTCGTTGTCATCCTCCCTGTTCTTCAATGTCTGTGATCAGGTTGTCTACCCTGTTGTTGATCATCGTCAGCTTTACCGTGCTCACCGCCCTGGCGACAGTACGCTTTATACTTTCTTAAGAGCGCCATCATCACCGGGCGTCACCATTGGACCATCATAGTTGGATCGTCGTCGCCCGAAATATACGTGTTTTTCTAGAGCTCGGACTGTCTGAAATACACATTCTAGCCTTTAGTCTTAGTTTTTAACGGCCCTTTAAGTTTAACTGTATTTGAACTAGACTCGTGTGTTGAGTATTTTCCCTCGTATATCATTACTTAACATTTTGTACTTATGTATACTTTGTATGGTATTGTGTTTTAACCCACACTGCGATAGTGGTACAATTTACCAACAAGTACATGTATCATATATTATACTTTTAATATATATAGTTCAATGACTCAGTGACGTGTGTTAAAACGACGCTTCATGCACAAAGGAGCAAGATTCTCAAACTTACGATTCTTAAAAGCGACTGCTAGAGTATTTCTAGATAATTAAGGGTACACGTGCTGCTCTTGCAGGATTATTTCTTTCAAGCACTTAATTAAGATGTAATTTAGTCATTCTACTAAACGTTTAGCTCTGTTTTCATAGACTGAAATCTGATGTTTATCATACAACTCGTGTAACGATCTGCTGATTGGACTTAAATGATGACTAAATGATAATACTCATGTGATAAATTGTAACTTTTATTGTTACATAGAAGAAAAATGAAGCCCCCCAAAAAACAAAATAAAGCAACCCCACCTTAAAAAAGAATGACAACACGTTCATACACTAAAAATATATAAGTACATGTATTTTGCTTTATTTTGTTTCTGTTAATTGTACTCACAAAAAAAGTCTGCCATCATACAAAATTGTTAAATACTGAAATTGAAAAAAAAAAAAAGAAGAAGAAATTGCTCTATTTTTCTTTGTATTTTGGAGCCACATTCTCATAATAGCCATGACTGTGGTCTCTGGAACAAAGAAAAAGTATATATATAAAAAAAAATCGCATTCTTTAGTCACACAAAGACAGATAGACAGATGCAATTCTCATTATCATAAGTCACACCCAGTGACACTTCCAAGATGTGCATAGCATGCCAGTCAAAGAACCAAGAGGTACACAACATAACCAGATATATATAGAAGACAAACATTCATTTTATGGTCCATGGTGTAAGGCAAGGAAGGAAGGAACCACTATGTACATACAGTAGAGCAAACTTGATGATGATAAAATAATTTTATATGAACATGCACATGCATACATGTAATTAGTCAATGCTGATGAAATACTTCTCACATTACATTTAAGACCATGTAGTTTTTTCAGACCAAAATTGCCTAATATAACTTTTAGTCATGTTGAAGCTATAAATCTATCAGTTTCATGTACCCAATTGACAAAAAATGTTGGGCTTGAGGCAGTGACAAAGAATGAATAAGACTTAAAGACAAGATACAAAAGGTGTGGGCATACGGTAATCATTTTGGGAGTAACAAAGTGTAAATGAGAAACAAAAAAACAACATAATATTAACATAAATAAGAGTCATAAACCTACACTTATCACATAACAAATGCATTTTAGAATAAGATTTTATTGTATAGATACTGAAAATTTAAATCTTAACTCCAGATGTCTCAGAGGACAAAAACAAAATTGTACACATGCATTGATGTAAACTTTAACATTAATATCACACATCTCAATTAAATTGGATATAAGACAAATCAATTAAACAATACATGTAATGCAACAAAAATATATTAACTTGCAATAATAAATACACTGATTCAGACACTTTGAAACCCACTCTTGTGACTCTAAATGTTAAAACGGGTTGAATATCAACCATCAGAGAGACACCATCATGATCATATTTGAGAGAGTATTTTTCATAATGACTTTTGACATAAATATCACTCAATTAAAGTACTTAAAAATAAATGGCAACGCAGACAAGAACTAATAAATTAAAATATAGAGATACAAATTATTGAATTATAAATAGATACTAAAAATTTCTTTACTATTTACTTTGCCACTTGATAGTCTTTCTTTATAGATGTAAACGTGCCTTTAACCAGATATGCTGGACAACGATAAGAAATTAATATTCTTATTCCCATACATTAAGTTGTTCCAACAGCTATTGAGATAAGTCTGTATAACCCACCATTATAAAATCTAAATCAATAAGCCGTTTCATAATTTACTCTGTTATTGTAATACACGATCAAGAAAGTCTGATTTCACATGTCTACAAAGTAACATATCTTTGTACCAATAAATCAACACTTGAACAGGTAAAGATTCAAGCACCATCCAGCCAAAGAAGAACAGTATAAGTCAGTTTTTATACACTTGTTGCATCCTCAAAAGAGAAATTTCATGAAAACAGTCTTTCTAAAAAAAAATTTAAACCAAGGAGAGTGTGAAAGATGATATTGACAATGCCAAACAATATAAACATAACATATTGCTAAAAAAAACCTCTCACATAACTGATTTGAGGATAAAAAATACCATTGAAAAAAGAACTTCTATTGGAAATGTCAACATTTTGTCAAAATATGGAACCCCCCCCCCCCTGCATGGAACAAGTTCAAGATAAGAAATGAGGTAAATATAACCGAAAAATACATTATAAAGTATTTCATCTCAAGCAGACACTGCCTTTCAGGAGAAACATTTTTTTTCCTCTTTACCACAGAAAAAGTATTTATTTCAATTTTCGAGGTATTTCATTTTTACGACATTGGATGGCAGAGGAATGTCTTCAATCGGTCCAATTTCACAGCTCATCAGCTCAAACAACTGTTGGAGATACAAAAATGGAATATGTTGTTCATGGCAATAAAGTAAAGCTTAAGATACATGTGCATCTTTGGGAATGTGAATAAAAATGAAAAAATCTTCCAACGAAATTCAGGGGGGGCCAACTGGCTCAAGTGGTAGAGCGTTAGTCTCCACATCAGGAGGTTCTCGGCTTGAATCCCCATGATCCAATTTTGTCCCCTGTAATTAGCTGGGTCGGTTACAGTATAATAATGTGATCGGCTGAGACAGGAATCATGGTATCCCCGTCCTGTCTTGTGTATGGCAGCACATTTAAATTGCCAGAAGTCAGTCTTGGGACCCATCCACAAAATAGCCTATATGGTGCTGACATTGGACATTTAACAAACTCAACTCAATGAAATGCATGCATAAAATCTGTTAAATTTTTAAGACCAAAATGATAAATTCTATGCATCCAGTTACAGGTAAAGCAAAAAAAAATTAACAATGAGAAAAAAGCAGGAATATTGGTCTTTAGTAATAAGGATCCTGACTTTTTATAAGGAGCTTTACAAATCTTCATAAATTTTCAAATTCATCTATTAACATCAAAACGATTCTGCTCTATAAAATTCTAAAAAAATATTCACATCTATCCAAAGTATCTATTGCCACACACAAAAATTATTTTGGTGAGCGCTACATCACAGAATAAGGAAAGCTTTAAAAAAGTCTACATATATATAAAATCCATCTAACTACAAACAAATAATTATGTGCAAGTTAAATCGGAGTTGTCAATGGGGGGGGTTTATTACATTTTACACAACACTTCACTCTTACCTGACACATCAAATCACGGCTTTCCATTGTAAGGCACTAGGGCAACGATCAATATTGCAACAAACAAGAGAATAATGACAACATAGTAACCTGTGGAAATGCAGAGCAAAGCATCAATATATACATCTAATTTTTAGAGGTCATAGCTACATGATTTCAACACGATCAGTTTATTGATTAAAAGAAATAATCTCTACAGGTTAAAGCAAAGACAACAATTCAATAATAAATATTTCCAACACTCATATCGGACTTGACTAACACCTATACATTCTTGTTAAGAAGTACTAAAATTTATTTTTCCGAATAACTGACATAGGCCAGACACCATAACCACATCCGAAATGGTGAAAACATTTTTTTTTTTAATTTGTTAAAATATTCTGTATTTCTTGAAATCTAATGATATCACATTCAAGTGGTATTTTAAACACAATGTAAAACTAAATGCTAAATGATAAAGACTTAATAATAAACCCCCCTCCCCAATAATTGGCAATATTAGAAAATCATAATTATTTTTGAACAGCCGTGTCGAAAGTCTTGCCCCTACTAATTTAATGACACAATATTGATGGAGTTAAATTTCAACGAAAACTTACAACATGCATTGGATTTCCTATCAATAATTTTTATATGTCTGGTTTCCCTCTGGATGCGGTTGTCTGTGCGATCCACGCGCTCATTCAAGTCATCAAGGAGTTCTAATGGGTTGAGAGAGGTTGAATGTTTGGTTAATCAAGATTGAAGATTGGTTAATCAAGATTAAAGAAAGATAGCTAATGTTTTTATGCTTCATGAAAATATTTCTTACGTTACTATGATTGCATTTTAAAAATATGAGTATAAATTTAATTAAAACAAATGAAACAATCTACCGAGTATTGAGGAGAATCTAATTTAAAATGATAAGGCTTAAAAAAAATCTATAGCCAATCTTAGCTTTAATGGAAGATTGTATGTCATACACCAATAGCAAAGAGTCAGAGGGTGCAGATTATTGTTTTCAAGAGAAGGAAAGATTTATATACATATACAGAGAGAGAGAGAGAGAGAGAGAGAGAGAGAGAGAGAGAGAGAGAGAGAGAGAGAGAGAGAGAGAGAGAGAGAGAGAGAGAGAGAGAGAGAGAGAGAGAGAGAGAGAGAGAGAGAGAGAGGGTGAGAGAGGGAGAGAGAGGGACAGAGATTAAGAGACTCACCATTCTGGTCATCCACTTCGTTGCCAATGTCCAGAGCCATCTGCTTCTGCCTGCTGATCACAGTGGACAAGGCTTCCAGGCCTCGGTCTTGTTCTGGCGACACAGTCACAGCAAAGTAAAAACATACATGGAGAAAGGAATTTAAATTTTGATACATTTGTGTATACTGGTAAATGGTAATCTTTGGTCAGGAAAAGCGAAGCTAGCTGTCTCCAAGATCTAAAGCTCTGCAGTGATAGGACGTCAGAGAAGGATACCTAGGCTTGGCTGGTCACATTAATGATTATTATTAGACCTACCCAACCGGTACATAACAAGGTGGCTGAAGTGGGATTCGAACCACGGGCCCTCGGCAGCGAAGCCGACGCTCTAACACTATCGCCATGCCAATTAATTTTAAGTTTGTGTTGCGCTGCTTGTTAATTTGGACACTCGGATTCTAAAGCCACCGATGTTCGATGAACCCCAAAAACTAACAAGCACAAAGCTCTTGCGCCCTTCCCTGTAAATAGGTGCTAGCTTCGGTAAGTGTGTCAATCCCTTCTGATCTGTAGTTTATCAGGGCTGGATTCCTTCATCATGCTAATTTCGATGGTTTAGTCAGCTGTTGCCCAGAGAGGCGTGAATTAACCTGGTTATCCCACAGGAAAAAAAAAGAAATAGAAGCCTTCCCTAGTTATATGTGAGTGAAATTTTCGGTCTGAAACTTTTAAGCAAATGAGCAGAGTGTTGGCTTTGTCCGTTGCCCTTAATATGTGGGTCATTCGTGGCAGCCCTGAAGTAATCCTTTGAAAATACACGCACAGTGTGGTAAAAATCGCTGATGGTTTACACTACTAGGTATCAAAGCAAGTATAATATTATAAATGTTCTAACACATACCCAGTAGCGAAAAACACAGTGGTCAAAGAGGGGCAGGCTCGGACCCGTAATACGTTCCGAACATAGCTTGCGTGCTCTATCCTCAGACATTTAGCCAAATGACGTACTAATATTTTTAAAGACACACGATAAGCTTAACTGACGTGAATTTGAATACGACCCAGTTCCGATACGGAATGGTTGTCCAAAAATGCACATGTGGGAAAAAATGACATACACAGTCATAAATTTGCTTAGAGTTGCTGTGTTGATATCTCACTCTACACCACGGCCAGAGTAGTGGTGAATAATATTATGGTGCATGTTAATTGTCTACAGTGAATACACCAATGATCAGTTTGGTGAGCAAAGAGGAAAGATATACGATACAATTTAAGGGCATCCAAGCCACGATGAATACAAATGTAGAGGATTCGGAACTTTTCCTAAAGACTTAAAAATTAAAAAAGAACGTAACACTGACTTCATTACTGGTCTGATGGAGTGGGCCGCTTTCCATATTACTAAAACATTTCAAGAGTAATTAAGATTTTTTTCGGTTCTTTTTTAAAGGCATACTTTTAGAGCCACAAATTAAACTAAAAAAAAGAAGCGCTGAAGTCCCATTTCAACATAACAAAATTGTACCCAAGACGCCGCCATCAATGTTTTCCTTGCTCTTGAGGGTTTCACTCTAACTGATCCAATTAAAACCTTAGCCCGAAATCTCCCATGAAACCCAAATCGCGTGAAGAGATCCGAAGTGGACAGTCTGCCGCATACAGCCTGCTCAGGACAAAAGCTACACGCCTTTCTCCACCACACCACGGGACTCATTAGCGCGGCTAAAACTGTAAAAGACACACTGGCCGGCGGAGATATTAGCCGCCCGTCATTTCAGCCGTTAGGGCTGGGAGTTAGGATCTTCCGAGAGTCGTTGGGGGAGAGAAGATTCAGGCCCCGAGTAGGGAGCCAGCCAGCCAGCCAGAGGCCGGCAAACAATGGGCTTGGCAAGAGAACAATGATGCGACGGACAGGGGGCGCTCGACGCACCGGATAAAAAAGGAGAGCTGCAATATCTTGTCTTATGAGGCCGCCGTATACTCAGGATCTTCTTAAGAACTAGGAGACGTTTAACTAGGAGAGAAGAGTGTCTTTCGAGGAAAGTTTTAGGAGTAGGGCGACTCTCGCACACAATTCAGCGCAGACGGAACAGATTATTAAAATCGTTTCGCGGGAATCGATGACCACTGCTCGCCGTATAGAATCTTTTTGAGAACATACTTAGGAAACGTTAAACAAGGAGAGGGATTGGCTTTCTTCGGTCGAAGATATTTCAGGACGCATTATCCCGCGGGTGGTAATTTCCATTATCTGTTGACATGCCTCTTGTTGCCGCCGCTCTCACGACAGGAGACGCTTCTTGGCGGGAAATGAGGTTCGAGAAATTCAAGGTTATTTATCTGGTGAGTAGTGTGCGCTGTTGTCTGAGACATACTACAGCGGGGTCTATTCAGTATGTAAAACGCTTAATGTTGTGCTCGTATGGCTTCAGTCAACACGTTTGTCGATGTCATTACTCCACACAAGTTCTATTAGTGTCTCGAGAATTGGCTGGGCATCGTCTATTACTTGTTCTAGTGCATTGTGTTGGCACATCGATGAGTCACAGGTTTGTTGTTGTCACCTAACGTCCACCGTCAGCACTATATAGGCTGTATTGTGGATGGTCCCAAGACATATGTCTAAAAAATTTACGTGCTGCCACACAGGGACAGTGCGGGGATACCATGTCTCAGCCGATCACATTTAAGTTATACTGACACAGACCCAACCAGGAGAGAGAGAGAGAGACGGACGGAAGACATACAGACAGGGAGAGAGACATCTACCTCCTCACCTATGATAACATGCTGTTGCTGCTGATGTAGGTCGGCGTTGCTGATGTCTGGATCGTCTCCCATACCCCAGGGGTCGCTGCTGGAAAACGTCTCGGCTCCTGAGCTTCCAGCCCCGGCTAGCAACATGGTCCTGTGGACACACAAACAACGTCTTGGTCAACGCTGATTGGCGTACTAGACTTCATTTGTCTTATAATCTGCACCTAGGTACATTCTAAGTTTATTTGTTATCAACTACGCATTCTCGTGGAAGAGCCTAAAAACTAACGTCTGACATGCAGAAAGAAACCGTGATTATAAACTACCAGTGCTTTTGTCTCAGTCAGTGACATTATAAAATATACGTGTACTGACACCGACTCAACCGATAAAGAAAAAAATAACTCGTGGGTGAGTCTAAAAAGTAACGTCTGACACACATAGACACAAATTGATTATAATGTACCAAACCTTTGGCCTTCGAATCAACTGATAAGGAGAAATGTGTCTCGTGGAAGAGTGTAAACACTAACGTCTGACATACATCGACAAACCATGAAATTCAATGTGATTAAAGCTTCTGTCTCAGTCAGTGACATAAATGTACATGCACTGTCATCGAATCAACCAATAAGGAGAAAGGTGTCTCGTAGACAAGCCTAAAAAGTAGCGTCTGACATACAGAGACAAAGCATGATTAAAATGTTCATAATGCTTGTCTCAGATAGTGGCATAAATTTACGTGTACAAAACTGACATCGGATTCGAACTCGGAACTGCCCGTTTGAAATTTGGACACTCCAATGACTGAACAGTGAGCTATCTCGCCCCGATCAACAATATTGACACAAACTGCGCATAACTTTGGGCTAGGGCATCAACAAGAGTCCTGGGGGTCTTACACTATAAGTGCGTAGTTTGCCGCGTGTCGTCAGTGGATAGTGAGTGACTATGCACAGGGTGAACTCTCACCAGGGGACTGACACATTAATTTAAGGCAAAATATTTTTTCTTCAAAACAACTAGATCTACATGTATGTGCTCCACGAGAATTGTTTTTTCTGCGACTTTCGTACTACTGACACAATAAAAGAAAATTAAAACGATTCGTTTATCTTTATTTATTTTTAAGGTTCACAAAGTGCAATTTTTCTATTAAGACCAAAATAGATACACACTCATTCAACATCCATCAGATTCAGAATGACAACAGTATTTTGTCAAGCAATTAAAAAATCTTAACATTGGATGAAAAGAGCCTCAGAATGGCAGAATATTTCCAATTGTCCGCTGAATCTGCGAATTCGCGAGTTGCACTCTGGTCTAGATCTAGAGGAAGGGTGTGGAGAATGGCGCCGATTCAGAAATGGCGTCAGTTGGTGCAAACCCTTTATTCGCGATTGTGATACTGTGAAAGGGCTATACAGCGCTTTTCAAAGTTTGTAAACAAAACAGATTAAAGTTTGGATGAAATGACTAATATTTTTGCACTTGGCGCTAGCGTCGTGATACTGCAGACGTCGTTCTGAAACCAAATTAGACACATATTTTAACCAAGCTAGGTGGACAAAAATCCCCCACGAACGCCTTGTGGATTAAGTAATACCAATACATAATTTTGCGTATGGCATACGATTAGCTTTTCTCTGACAGGAGCCCTTAGCCGTTTTGTAAAAACTAGAATTAGAATAAATAACCAAGCAAACAGCACGGGGCATTTCTCGAGTTCTTTGTGCTCCGTTTACACGACCGAAAAGAAATGGCAAGGAATGTAACCGAGGCTTGATAAGGCGTTGAAGCCATGACGAGTCTTATTTCAGAAGCAAGGCGAGGGGAAAGGAATGTGAGAAAATAACACAATGTAGTACAAAAAAAAGAGAGCAAGCAGATGCTTCGTGTTAAGCCGAGAGCAAAGTCTTGATTGATCTGGGACATTTTCTAAGATTTCTTAATATCGCAAAGTGTACGAAAAATGTACCAAGAGGGCGGCACCTCGGTTTCGGCCGCGTATACACACTGTACGGTATACATTTGTGAAAAAAGTAGCATGGATCTCTTCCTTGAGGCATATTTGTAGACCTTAGAGACGTTAAAAAAATGGATCCGCCAAAAGCCTGGATCTAGATACAAAAAAGACTCAAGCAGAAGAAACCCAGCCTTCCAATAAAACGACAACAGGCAACGCAACAAATTTCCAAAATGAAATTATATTTATAAATTATATAGGCTGAGTTATCCCCTCACACTAGATTGGGATAGAAAGGAAAGTTTCGCCTTGGGGTGTGACAATGAATGTGACACTCAGGCCCGTTAGAGGAACACGGATAGTGGGGAGTTGCGGGACGGGTGGAGAGTTGCGGGACGGGTGGCGAGCCCATGGAAAGGCCTGAACAAACAGCAGGGCGCAGGGTCGTGCCCTTTGATCTCTCGCCCAAGTCGGTTTGGCTTCCCGCCCTTTTCACACCTGACTTCGATCTACGATACAGTGTCAAAATCTTTTCATTTCTCACACGGCTTGTGTAAAACGGTCGGTATACTTCTAGCAAATGCAATAGCAAGAAAGACCCCCCCCCCAAAAAAAAAAAAAAAAAAAACACCTAACATTTAACTGTACAGATTTGTTGCTACGCTGACTTCTTAATGACCAAGTTATTGGTACAATATTATTTCCTTGTGAATTAAAAAAAAAAGTTGAAGGTAGAAAGTACAGCGGATGTTGTACCCTAATTTGAACATGCATCATTGTCACGTATGTGGAAGGTAATTAAAAAAATGGATGTGTGTTACCACTCTTTTCCGTTTATACGATTAAATGAGTTTAATTATGTAATTTGACAAAATAATGACTGTGATAGAATTTATATCATCAAACGCAATTTCATTTACGTTAAAATCAAATAAAACAACACAGTGGCACAGGAATGACGCGGCGCAAAAGTTCTGCATGTGGGTAGGTAAAAAAAAAACGACCAAAATTAATGCTAAGGGAGACAATCATCTTAATTTTAAGACTGCATTAGTATCGCAGAATTACTTCTCCTTTCGTTAAATTCCAGCAGATAAAATTATCCTATTTGGGCCTACCTTAATCTCAACTATTAAAGATGCATTTACAGCCTTTTCATGGGTAAAAAAAAATGTCGGTTATATAACTTTAGGGAACACACACTTTCAATGCTCATATTAATCTGGATTATCATCTTTCAAGTTTTAGTGGAACAAAAGTTCGAATGTCAAATTCCTAGCACTACAAAACGGTTACTATCCCTCAGAATATCACAAAAACACATCTTTTTAAACATATCATTCAATTAAAAAATTACCAATGCGGGCACATATCTAACTCTCCTCGTATAAGGTAATACAAAGTTAGAAGGTTCTGGTTTGTAATAATTATTTTACCTGAAAGTTTTAGTTTAAAAGATATTTATTATTGTTTTTTATTACTATTTCTATAACAATTATTATTATTATCATTATTATTATTATTATTATTTTTATTATTATTATTATTAATATTATAATTATTATTATTATTACTGCTACTACTAAGATCTAAGATGAACCATGCTAGTACTTAATAGCCCACCACAAAATGCAAATAATTCACTCTCTTAAAAAAAGGACGGGGACACCAACTTGTGTAAACTATCAAAGGGAAAGATGGAACCAATTGTAAAAAATCATCAAGCTCAAGGGTAGGTTAAGTTTCTGTTTTTCTTCTTACTTACTGCCCTTTTTGCCGTTGGCAATTAGGGCAGCAATGTTTTTCTTCCATCGAGAATAAATAAGTGTGGTTTAAGAGAAAAATGGCAAAATTTTACTTTGCTCTTGCAAGAAGCAGATCATTTCACATAGTCAATGCTGGCCGTGATATATTTGGTGAAATGTGTGCTTGGGTTTACAAGGCATCCATGCTTAGAGATCATCAGATGTGCATTATTTACAGTGGTTAAAAAAAATTGGGGATTTAAGAATCTGCAGTTGCCAAAATTTTGAGCATTTCCTTAAGGAAAGTGAATAAAAAGTTTCAGTGGATTGAAAGTGGGGGAAAATAAATGTTCATCCCTTACCTATCCGTGGGAGCTCTGAAATGCACAAAGCCAGTTTCATACTAAAACAAATCAGATTCACACATTAGAGGATAACAATTGGGGGAAATTTTAAGTCCTCTGGTTTATGACATTTGTACAAAACAGTAGGCAGCAGACTTCAAAACCGACTATAAAAAATCTTTCTTGAAAGTTTTTTTTATAGATTTCAATCTATCTACTCTCTTAACTTGGAACAAGAGAGGGTGTAGTTATCAAATAAAATAGTCTGTTTTATCTGTCCATAATAAAAACAACAACAACAAAAAATCCCCCTATGAACTTCAATCACATACCAGTCCTGCTTTCAATTCACGGAGAAAAATAATTTGATGAAGTCACTTGTTATAATCTTATGGACAGAAAACAGGAGGAAATAGGAGAAACATTGCGGGCATTGTGTCCTAACTGTAGTCAATAGCTTCAAAATCTAGATACAATGCCCAAAATTGTATTGAATGTTTTCTATATGAATTTGTTCTGCAAAATCAGATTTTTGCCTACACATTTAAAAGGCAAAACTCAGAAATGAAGAAGACATTGAAGAAAACCAAAATATGACCTTTAGTCCTATAGAGAATCCTCACACAATTTCATATCTTGTAAATTCACAGGAGTAATGATATATGTTGGGACGGCCTTTAAGAACAATGTGTCAATTTTTATGCCCTTGGATACTAAGCCAGTCATTATTATACTGACATACACCAAACCAATAAGGTTAAAGTCTGTCTGTTTGAGGATTGATTCCAGAACCCCTGAACTAAAGCTGCCCCATCTACCATATTAGCTGCCGTACCCCCTCAAAAGGCTATACAAAACATAACTTTATCTTATAACAGGCATGGATTTGTTCGTCAACCTGCTCTGATATGACAAAGTATTAGAACTTACAATACCTAAAAACTAGATTCGGATCAGATAAGATTCCAATGAGGATACTAAATGCTTTGCTGAAGCAAATGCAAGGGGAATGAATTGAAAGCAGAGTGAAAACTTTGTTGTGTTTGATTGAGGAGGGAAGTTAATGCATAGAAATCATTCCATCATTTTTTTCTTCTAATTTTTTCTGCACGTACTGGCGATAATGCAATGGCCCTATGATACCCTTTGATATCTGATGCTACAACTTCATTGAATCTATTGAATTTTAATTCCTCTCTTGCACACTGGTACCCTTTATGACTCTGAGTTACGTTGGCATTTTAAACAACTACGCCAGTCCCAAAGATTTAAAGATTATTTTTGTATAGTGAATGGGGTTGTGATAGACAATGTGCCAGAAAACTTAATGAATGTGAAGCTGATAACGAAAGGAAACAACACTTTCACCAAAAATAAAATATATACTTTGTCAAGCTGACTACAGAATGACTGACAATTTTGGAAAGAAACTGTCAATTACCTTGATTGGCCTTCGTTTTTCAGAGCACCCTCAATTTGTTTCTCCTTTGTAACCAGGGCATCCATCATTCTCTGTCTGCGCTCCACCTCCCTCTGTGTTCTTCAAATAAGTCAAGAAGCAATTTACAGAGAAAAAAATCCCACACCTTTCCTTATTTCTTTAAATTCTACTTATTGAAAAAGGTGCCATTAATGAACACTGTCCAAATATATATTCAAGCATAGCTTTTTACTTACAAGTTAACACTATCCTTTCATGAAATATGCAGGAAATCTTATCATAATCACAATCCTGATATGCAATATGCAAGAAGTAATTAAAAGGAACTCCTTCTCAGTTCACCCTTGTACGCAAGTATAATGGTACCAAGATCATTTCTAAAAAAAAATAAATAGAGCTTTTAATTTGGAACCATGTTCTGTGTGCTTTCAAGTTAAACATTTTTATGTTATTTGTTGATATGCTAAACCAAGAACAATGTAATTGTAGTTGAGAACTTTTCTTTTTTTTTTTCTAGATAGACATCAGGTTGGTAATAACAGTCTCATTGCTTCAAAAAGTGTTTCAACAACAACAGAAATATGCATATTCCCAAGGACTTTAAAAAAGATGTTGCCACTAATTAGCATTTTTTTTGTAAAGAAAAAAAATTACATGGATCACTTATAAACCGTCATCCCCAAACCACTCAGATCAAGGCTCTTTCCGTTTTAAAAATTAAAATCTCATTCAAAAGAGAAAATGAGGTAGAAAAATAATAATATTCTTACAAAATAAATACATTCATTTACATAAGAACATGGTTTTGCTAACAAAATAGTAGCTTTTTAAAAGTTGCTTCTGAATCTATGTCTCTTAATTATTGTGGTAGACCATTCCATATTTTTGGTGCAAATCAGAACCACCTAAAGCATCCTTACCACTTTTTTTTTAGTTTTAAATATTATTTACAATCAAAAGTATTTTTTTTCAAATAAACAAAGGGATTGTGATGGTCAAAATGGAGAGAGCATTTAACAAATATACAGAGGCATTTGTGTTGTCACGACTAAAATAGAATATAGAAGTCTAATATTCAATGCATGATTTTACTGGCAAACAATGTGGGTTGCATTGTCGATATCGCGAATATTTTACTTAATTTAATGTCCTCATTCTTATGAATATATATCCGTTCCTTTCAACCATTCAATCTAATTATTTTAGCCATTCCAGTATTAATATAAGACAGTATTAATAAGGATACACATGATAAGATGATGATGCCCGCATTAAGTTCTGCTTCAAGCGGTTCAAATCTGAGTTAAACTGCTTGGACTTGGTCCTTATTTGAGCAGACAGCTGGGGAGAAAATTATCAAACAAAAATGAAGTACATGTACAGACATTTTTTCAAAATAAGATATTAAAATTTATATGTAAAATCTCTCTTCACAATAATTATTTCACTCTTCTGCCTGAGATTTCATTATCTGAAAGAACATTTTAAATAAAAATGTACGTTTTTTATGATAGGCTTAGAGTTGCTGTAGAGCAAAACAGAAAAACTATGTTACACAAAACCCAATCACAATTTTAAATTCTTTTTTGTTAAGCAACTCTATTAATTTTTATAAACATGATTAAAAAAAAAGAGGGTTTCACCTTACCTTTGTGTATGCGGAACTTGTCCTGGCATGTTTGTCCCTCTCATTAATTTTTTCCATGATGTCCTGCCCCAAATTGGAGCAGAAATCATAGTCACTCAACCTGAAGATAGACATGGAGTAATTTTAAAACAAAATAATGCAGCTTCTTCACTCCAACACATAGATCATATCTGTGTATCAAGACAGCAGACAAATAACCAAAGTTGAACATGGATCAACACAAGCATAATTATTTTTATTTTGGACAAGTTTTGTGATAGGTTGAAAGGGGCTGAGCTAAATAAAAATGTTCTTAACAGACTGAGTTAAAAGGAGAGGGGAGCACAGGTTTCAGTGCCATTGCCAAGGTGTCTTCTAGGCATGAACTTTGATATGGGGGAAGAGGAAGGAGGACAGGAAAGTCTTAACGACTGGTACTGGTAATAGTGAGTTCAATTTAAAACAGCCTTTAAGCTTTTTTTCTATTAGCTGCACAGACCATTACACTGCCACGCAAAGGCAACATATCTGTATTTTGGCAGATTTCTAGGTCATATGACATGCTGCATTGTTACACAAAACCCAATCACAATTTTAAATTCTTTTTTGTTAAGCAACTCTATTTTATAAACATGATTAAAAAAAAAAAGGGTTTCACCTTACCTTTGTGTATGCGGAACTTGTCCTGGCATGTTTGTCCCTCTCATTAATTTTTTCCATGATGTCCTGCCCCAAATTGGAGCAGAAATCATAGTCACTCAACCTGAAGATAGACATGGAGTAATTTTAAAACAAAATAATGCAGCTTCTTCAGATTTCTAGGTCATATGACATGCTGCATCTTTTGACAAAGTCATTAAAAAGTGATCTTCATGATTATAATCACAAGTATCATTATTTGTATCATCTCCATCTCAACCATCATCTCCATCATCCACAACAACAACGTTGCCTCTATTATGAATAGTAGTTACAGTAGTAGTAGTAGTAGTCATTTCAATACACTCCTTTGTCTTGGTCAACATTTTTGGAAGCACAGTCAACAACTGTTGGCAGAATAACGTAACTGCTTTGGCGCCAAAATTTAGCCAATTATGACAAAAATCATTATGGCCCAAACACTCAATACATCCACTTGTAACAAAACTCAAGGTTTGATACTCTTTTTTTTAAAGTTATAAACAATAAGGAGTTATAAATGGGTTTTTAAAGTCTCAATTGATTTTCTCAAGACATGAAATGTGTAGATTTGTCGATCTTTCTTTGCACGGCAGTAGTCTCGCATTTCTTTGCTCCTTCTTATCAACGCAGCTGAAGCTGTACTGAAAATGCTCTTTTTTTTTTTTTTTTAAATTCTTTTTGAAAAGAGAGAGAGAGAGAGAGAGAGAGAGAGAGAGAGAGAGAGAGAGAGAGAGGGAGAGAGAGAAGAAAGAGAGATTAATCAGTAACTTTTACAAAGGATTTTATCGAATGATTTGATTTAAAAAGGGTTAGAATTAAAATTTGGATAAACATTTTTATTACAGAATAGATCTAGTTACATAGTGTTCCCAGTCTCAACAGTGTCTGTTTTCGACAATTTGAATCAACGTTAGATTTAGACATAGGGATGATAGGCTATAGATCTAGCTACTCTAGATTCTAAATAATTATGTGTATACACTTATTATACACCTGGGTTATTTAGATTGATGATAGAAACAAAATTATAAAACTTTAACAGATAGGATACAAATCATAGATTTAGATCTAGATCTATGTCTAGATTCCATCTGTTTTGGTTTTAGTCAAGACTAGTGTTAAAAATGATGGACTTTATACATCTTCATCACTCAGTTCACTGCAGTGCTTCTTTGAAGCGATCCCATGCAACTCAACGGTACTTTGTCCCATTCTTTTAGATACATTAACTTTTCAATTGTTTTTTTTTTTTTTTTTCTTTTGGATTCTAGAGGAAATTTATAGAAGGAATCAAAATAATTATTTGACTTACCAAGAGTCACCTGCCATTGTAAACACAAAACACTGAGAAGTGAGAACTTTACACGGAAATGAGCGTGACTTCATGCTCTGCGCATGACGAAAGGCCTTTGCACTTGTATTTTGTGACATGACCCATTTCCATGCTAATGAGTTGATGTTTAGGAATGAAGTCGAGGAAGAGTCGAGGGACCAGGAGAGGGGCAAGGGGTGACGACAGTCAGTGAGTCAAATCGGGGCACTCGAAACTTGAAAGTACTGGGACTGTGTCATCCTCTACTGGTTGGAAGTGATGTTTCCCCGTCCAGATGCGGTTTTCTTTGAGAAAGGTGGTGAAATGTACCGCCTTTCTCTGTTCTTTTCTTTTGTTAAACATATGGGTGAGCTATAATGTTAATTTCTGGAGTTTCAACAACTTTGAAGACCGTGGGAAAGTTTTGCAGAACTCTGTTGCACGAGGACGCGATGGGGACAATGGCGGTGCTGTACCCCTGGGGACGAACAGTGATCGGGTGCGCCGAGGTGCCGATTCAGACTTCTGGAGCAATGCACAGCCCCAACGAAGCATTTCGGATTTATCTGTCTCGAAAAACCAAAGAAGTGCTAAATCATATCAAGGGAATCGTGACCAACCTGATAATGACAGAGGACTACTAGCTGTAAAATCCCAAAACATGGGTATCAACTTGTTGCACCCCGAGACTGTGAAAGCAGATAGGAAAACACCAAGGAAAGTAGGCCTAATTGGAGCAAATAAAGAGTCGCCTACTTCATTGCAAGATATTTTCATCAGTGTTAAGACAACTTCAAAGTATCATGATTCACGAATCAGACTGATACAAAAAACGTGGTATGCACTGGCAAGAGATGAAGTGAGTTTTTTGTCTTTCTAGATGAAGACAGCTGATGTTGTTTATCTGTAGATCTAGGGTCTTAATATTCTCTAGATCTAGACTGTTTAGTTTATGGTTAGCAGCACATGAAAAATATGGTCTTCTTGCCTATCTTGTTGAAATAATTACATTTTTTATGCAAAATATTGGAAAAAAAAATAAAACAAATTAATGACGATTAATCATAATGCAGATATATTTCTACACATAGATCGCCAATTAATTATTCTTAAAAATAAAATACTTCCAGCACACTCCTGATAATTAATAAATTACATGTATATTGATAAACAACTAGATCTAGATCTTGGGGCCCAAAAGTTTGTGATATATCCCATATTACAGAAAGTGGAAATCTTAGAGCAGAACACTAAACAAAGATGTTTGGATATATGTGCTATGAAAAGCAACGGTTGAGTGGAGAATTTAATGATGAATTCATCTTTCTCTTTTCTCAGACTTATTTCTTTACAGATGGGGATGACAAACAGCTCAATAAAGACTTAGGTTAGTTGTCTTTGAAAACTTGTAAATCACTACTTATCAACACATTGGTCTAGAATCATTGGAATCAATATTTTCATGTGAATTCCACTATTATTATTTATTGCATCAAGTTTTTTGTTGAAATTAAACAAAAATAATTCTGCAGTCTTTAGTATTGTCAATTGTTTTAATTTTTTTCTTCATGAATATTTTGTATGTTATGCTAAATTTAAAAATAGAATGGGGAAAAATGCAATTTATATTTTTGTGTAAAAACTAAGCCATAAATTGATATCAGACCAAAAGAAAAGCATCTAAACATGTAATTATAATACACCCCCCTCCCCCCCTTGAAAAAAATGTTAATTGGATCTTCATTGAACTACATGTACTTCTTCTTTATAAATCCTGTATGGATAAAACTTTAAAAATATTTGATATTTATTTAGCAAAACAGCAGTCTTGGCTTTTTTTTAAAGTATATTTGTATCTTACTATCTGCATATTAAAACATTTTTTTTTAAATTTCAACTTTGGTTATTTAAATACAATCTTAAGCTCTACTATTCAAATTTTAGCACTTGTAAAACAATAGGCCCCATCTTTTGCTTTTTCAAAAAAGCTCAGTTAAAGGAACTTGCATGCAATGCTGTAGACTTCTTATTTTATCCTAATTCATACTGTTATTTATAGAAGAGTAATTTGGGTTCCTCTCTTTTTTTTTTTCACAAAAGGTGGACACCTTATCAACACCAATTGCACCATAGGTCATAGCAGGTATTATCAACGTGTTTGAATTGATTTTCAATATATCAAATTCAATAGTAAAGTTTGTCTTTTAATAAGGTAATCTTTTAAATTAATTTTGACTTAACAAGAGGAGGTGGAAGTTGTATGCAGAAAATCAGCCTTGCTTTAATACTTAAAAAGAGTTGAATGGTATTTCTATTTCTTTTGTAAATTACAATTAAATTTGAATATTAAATTACCTTTATTTCATATTAGCAAAGTGTAGAGCTAAAAAAATGTCTGATGTTGGTTGTAGTTCTTACGCTTCTTATATCAATAATGTTTGCTTCTTGTAACATAAAAATATATTTTAAAATTAGACCTAGGAATGGATGTAACTTTGATTTAGTTTTAGAAATTTCGGTAGCCTAGGAAGTTTTTTGTAATTGTATGGTTTGTAATTTAAGGCCAAAACATAAAATTGATTCCATAGGTGCTCTTAAAGAAAATGAGATATGCCAATCTTTAAATAGAATGATCAATTATTTCTGTCTTTTCTCTACGATGTGTTACCAAATTTATTCACAGGAGGGCTTTGAGTTGCAAAATGGCAGTTGAAATAGATTTTTATATGGCATCACGCAAAAGGTAACTATCCCCCCTCCCCTTTTTGGTGGTGTACATTTTTTTCGATTGTTATTACTGATTTGTCCCCGCAGAAAGTTGTGATTGAAAGTGGCAAAAGTTGCAACAGAAAATGCAATAATTGTAGCTCAATTTTATCCTAATTCGTATAGGTTTTAACTAAACAAATGCAGTGCAAAGCAAACTAACATTTATGTTGCGACGAGTAATATCTCATTACCAAAAAGTTGCAAGAACTGGGGGATTAAAAGTGAAGCGCTTAAGCAGATTAATTAGATGGAACAGACAATATTGAATATTAGAGAAAACAGGTGTCTAAATATTTATTAGTAAATGATATAAGAAATGAGAGAGATGGAATGAGTGCAGAAAAAAGAGAGATTCATTCTCACCATTTACAAAGAACCAGCTGTGAGATAAGTTTCAGTTTAAACAGGCAGACAATAACAAATTCCCAAACTATGTTATGAGCTTCCGGTTACTTTGGTCTCAACCATCACTTTGAGAAAAGTTGGGCAAAATTATGATATTTTTCATAAAAGTTTCTAAATTTACTTAAAAATTAAAAAAAAAATTGCTGAAAGTTGCAAAAAGGGGGTAGGCCCTACTGACTGACAAGGGCGCAGGCTTAGATGCTTTGTCCATTTCTTTTAACTTTCATATTTAGAGCTATCAAGTTATAAAATGGATTGTGTCTGACTTGCACTTGCAGCTGTTTTTAGATGACTGAAAATTTCAGCTCATGTTTAATGTATAAAATGTTCAGGTAATGATTATAAATTGAATATAAAGTTTCTTCGATTTTTAAATGCCTAAACACTAAAAACAATAACAATAATTATAAATTTTAAAAACCCACAGAGATTGTCACTTTTTGGCTGAAATTCTGTTTTTGTGGCATTTTAAAAGTATATTTTACAGCTTTTTGTGGGGCACATTGTCACTGTTTACAAATTATGTGTATGTGAAATGAGACTAATTCAATCTTTTTATTGATATCTTGAACCAGGTGGTTTTGTCACTTGGATGATGATGTGTACCTCAATGTGCCCAGTTTGCTGAGCCTCCTACAGAAATACAACCACAAGCAGGATTGGTATCTAGGCAAACCGAGCCTTAGGTATCCACTGGAAGTGGTAGACAGGGAAAATCCAGGGGTTAGTGCTACATTATTTATTGCTTTGAAATTATTTTTTTTTAATAAGCATTCATTGTTCTCTGAAAATTAATTAATTTCTTGTTAGCTTTCAGTAATGATCTATTGAGGCATTTATGGTCTGCAAGGCTAGAGAGATCAACCCTGAGGTACTAATAAAAATGCACGTAGATTCTTGAGTGTGAGTAGAACTGTTAAGTATAGGCTGCTAGTGCAAAATTACATTTGTAGTCTCTCATGCTCTTGAGACACCTTTCCATCCTTCTGTGATGTCATGACTTTTTTAGTCTTAAAAAATAGTCTAGAGGGATAGGCCTACTAATATCAATGTTATACATTAGATGCCATTTTCCCCTAACAATGAATTCATTAATTAGAAAAGTCTAGTTGGTTAAATATTTATTTTTTCCAATATCTTGTCTTCTTAAAAACAAAAAAAAGTGATAACCAATCCCCCACTCCCCTCCTTTTGGTTGTGTGTGTGGATGGTGGCGCTGATAAAATGTCCTCCTTTTCAACCTTTCTGCATGATGAATACTGATTCAGTATTTAGCATAATGACCTACCATAGGCTAACGCAGCATGCTCTAACATACTATCCAATTTCATATAGCTATTTCAAATTGGGGATTTACTGGCACTGATTCTAATTGGACTTGTTATTTGCACATGCTTACGGTTATGGTTTTATTACAAGTGAAGGGTAAGGGAACATATTGTCTGTGGAGTGGAGTGAGATCTTTTCTATTTGATGTAATCAATATATCTTTTGCTGTATTGTGCTTTCAATTTAGGCATTTCAACGTGTGTCATGCGTTGTCTGACTGACCTTGGCCTTTTTATAATTACAAATTACAAGCATTTATGTTAAATTTTGTATGCTTTTTTTTCCCCACACTTTTGCAGATGAAGCTGGCATTTTGGTTTGCCACAGGTGGCGCTGGTTTCTGTATCAGCAGATCTCTTGCACTTAAAATGGCTCCCTATGCAAGGTACCCAGACCTGTTTATTTCTTTTGATTTCTTTTGCCATATACAAAGAAAATATTACAATTGGGCTTTAAATAGTTTCTTTCTTTTAAGAAAAAATTAATAATGTTATCTTTTAGCACAGCTATATGTGTCAGTCTCATCTTGTCTTGGAAGGAAAATGTTTGATACTTTTGCTGATTTTATAGTATGATTTTGCCTTGGTTATCGCTTAAACCAAAGTAGAAAAGAAAAGAAAAAGCTTTTTTATCATATTCACTTTGGCATATACCTTGATGACAGAAATAAATAAGCACCAGTTCTTAACCTCACTACTCTAAGTACAAATTTATTTATTTATTTTCTTGTAATAATTCACCTATAAGGTTCATTGAAAAATTGGCAATGGAATTGAACCTGGTTTGATTGCTTCATGTGCTTCATGATTAGTTGGAAAATTATTAATCAAGACTTATGTTTCAGTGGTGGCAGGTTCATGACAACAGCAGAGCAGATAAGATTACCAGATGATTGCACTATAGGATACATTATAGGTACGGAAATTGAACATACCGTATAGTAAAAAAAGTCTTGATTACTGTAAAATCTTGTCGTAACATCCTGATTATTTTGTTATTAATCGACCTTTGAAGATGTGTTGTCTTGTAGAAATTTTTGTTTCTTTTATCTACGTCTCATTTCCTTTTGTTCTTTCTCTTTACTTTTTTTTCACTACTTATTTCTACTTTTTCAATCTCCTTCTGTTTTATCACTGGCTTTTTATCATAATCTCACTCTTTGTTTTATTCAGAACTGCCTAATTGTACCGATTTGATCGGTACGTACCGATTTTCGTCGTCAATCCCGATTTCCCGATTTCCACGGAAATGTACCGATTTTTCAAACTTTAAAAATATTCAACATAGCAGCTCAATCGCCGATTTATTTTTCAATATCTGCCCCGGTTTGCCGCTCATCAAGAGACCCAATACTAGCCCGTTTCAGCGACGTCAGAAAGCCCATGGCCCGCACCTATTACATTTCATCCGAGTCTGTCTTGACGACATATTTTGTCAAAGGCCTAGCTAGGGACATGAGCTCTTTATCGAAGCCTGTTCCTTTAGATCTTAGTGTATGAGATGATCGAAAGGGTACTGAAAGTACACCTCCCCAGGCTGCCAACCCGTAGGCTTCGCTATTTAATTAAAATTTTCTACTCAAATACGCCGTTACGTAAAAAAAAATGAAAATATACAACCGCCCGTGCAACACCGCTGTTTTTCGCAATAAAGGAACATATATTTGAGGCACAGCTACGATTTTCCTCTCAATCACATATCCGAAACTAGAGATGAATAAAGTTTCCAGTGCTTTGTGCGTGGGCGGAATAAAATGTATGAGTGATTCATACAATTTATCGATAGGTAATATTTTTCTCTTTCTTTTCTATACTTGTTATAATATTGCTATGGAGATTGGGTTAGTCAACAACTTAATTGATACCGACCAGTCCCAACATGTTGTTTACTCTCTATCTTGGACTTTCATTTCCCAGTCAAGCTAGTAATCATTCTGATTTGCGTTACCATGAGCTCAAAATGCGTTTACAAACAAGTAACGAAGATCTAGTTAATCGTTTATTCGTGCGATTAATACCATCTTAACACCCAGCCCATGACCTTCGTCCTTATTTACAACTCATTCCCGTGCACGAATCTTCCGCGAGGGAAACGGGTTGAAAATCTAGTTATTTGTTATATTCGTTCAATTATTACCTATCTTTTAATCTTCTCATCCAATCCTCGGGGCCTGGCGTTATTTCCAGCTAATCATTATGATTGTTCTTAAAGTTTATCAGCCAATTTGTTTTCCATCTAACTTGACCTGGTTGTCGGTGCTTACGGTTTAACATTCTTTTGCGAAACATGCGCCGGTGTACTTTTCGCAACCAAGAAAACGTAGATCTAATTCAAACTAGCATCATGATCTTGATATAGAAACCTGGTTTTACTTAAGTGATTTCTCTTTGAGGAGCTACACTGTATCCAAATGACCAGCACATTTGAGATGGAACTCTGGAACAAACCTAGATCGAATCTAGATTTATATTTTACTAGTGCACCGACGTGCGTTATCTAGATAATGGGTCACATGGAAGATCCTATACGGCGACGGGATTACAAAACGTTATTGCCGGGAATCACATTATACACAAGGCTAAGTCTACAGGCACTAAAGACATAATTTATAATCTAGTGTTTCCGGCCAAATGTTGCTCTACACACTATAAATTATCGTGTTTCTTTCCAAGGAAATGACCAAAGCTCTCGAACTTTTCTCCTTATTTTGGACCTCTCTCTCTCTTTCTCTCTCGGTCGCTTTCTCTCTTTCTGACTCTCGATCTCCTCTCTTTCTCTCTCTCGATCTCCTTCTATCTTTCTCTCTCTCGATCTAGCCTCTCTTCATCTCTTCTCTCTTCAAGTTCTCTCTCTGTCTCCCACATGGCTGTTTAACTTATCTGTGTGTGTGTCTCTTTCTGTCTCCTCTTACTTTCTTTTTCTATTTCATTCTCTCACTGTCTTTTCTCTCTCCCCCCCCCTCTCTCTCTCTCTCTCTTTCTCTCTCTCTCTGTGGATTTTTGAGAAAAGTGTACTTAATCAATTTTGTTATAGTGTGTAAGAGTTAAAAAGACTCATGGGGCCACTAAATTACCCCCGAAGTACTTACATAATCGACATTAGGTTTTTGGTTTTATTCATTTTTTTTTTTTGGTTTATTATTATTATTTTTTTGGTTTTGTTGTTGTGTATGGCAATATTGAGGCAGAAACACTATGCATCGATAGTGTGTATAGACACTCTTTATACACATGTACTGAATACATGTATCATGATTAAAACTGATCCAACTAATAAAGAAAAACTGCATTTGTACCTATTTTTCCTGAAAAATACCTATTTTTTGCTATGGAAGTACCTAAATGGGACTTTCTCAAGTAGGCAGGTCTGTAAATCTTGCATTTGTCACTAATAATGTGTGGGTTTAAGTGTCTTTTCTGTGTATAACTGCTAGTTCAGAAAGTGTTTGGGAAACAAAATTAACTTTTCCCATCACTCCGCACACATGCTGTGCGGGTTAATACGCTCTTGTGCTAGCACTGTTTTGTATAAGTCTGCATACCTTCCATTTCAGAATAATAAAGCTTTTACCTCATCAAAATTCCCCAAACTAGAGTGCCCAAAATCATGCAATATGAATGGTAATGAATGAAAATGAAAGTATATAAGTTTAGTTTCATTGCTTGTCTTAGAATTTTAAAACATTCTGGTGTCAAAATAATTTCACGGACGTTTTTTTTTTAGGATTAATATTCATGTTTATTAAATGTATACCGTACTTCAATAACAATTTTCTTTATTGCAGAACACCTTTTAAAACAACACTTGACTGTCATTGATTTGTTTCATTCCCACTTGGAGGCTTTATACTTGATAAAGCGTCATCAATTAGAGAAGCAGGTAAAAAAAATTTTGTGTGTGTGTGTTGTTTGATTGTTGAGAAAGTGACGTTTACCAGAGATTGGTTTCCTGAATTAGAGAAGCAGGCAAAACACTGTATGGTTTGAAGCTGATCACATTCAATTTCAAATAGGTTCATCTTAACTGCGGTGTTCTCAAATCATAAAATAAGACTTAATGTTCAAACAATGTGGCAGTATCAATACCCCTTGGGTAGGCCTAACACTGACTTCCCAAACAACCAAATAGACCCATCTACTGGGTTTGAGCTTCACCATATTCGACCGCTTAAGACTCTTAAAATTTGCATCATAAATCATTACAAAATAACATTGGCTTATTTGATGTATCCTACTTTATGACATTAGCACAGGAGGAAGTCTAATCATTACTATGATGTATATTCTTCATTTTTCTTGTTATTTTCCACTTTATTCCTACAATCAGGTGACATTTAGCTACTCAAAATACTCTGGAAAATTGAACGTGCTTGACATTGATGGCTTTGATATAGATCAAGATCCAACAAGGTAACCAAAAACACTCAGATGGTATAGTGTTTTATAATATACAGGGAAGAAGTGGTGTTAAAACTTAAAAAACTAAGTTAAGATATGATTGTGAAAGATAAAGTACATACAAGATTATCTGCATTATTGTTTAGCTAATTTTGATGCAATACACAGAAATGCTATAAATTTCAGGATAAATCTAAAAGTCAGGATTTCAGAGAATTTCAATGTTTTTGGAGCGACTTCAAACTATCTTTACCAAAAGAAAGCAACAAGACTTTATACCTGCATTAGTGTCTGAAGTTTCAGAACCCATTTCCTTTTTCTGTTTCTTACCCAGCAAAGTTAGTTTTTATCTTTGTTAGTACAAACTTTGTATTAAAGCTTTTTTTTGAATGTTAATGGTCTATAATGGTTTTGCTTCAAGTTGATATGATTCTGTCTTCTTGCAGTTTTGGATAAGAGGTCTGGAATAGTTTTTTTTTTTCTTTTAATAATCTATAACCGTAGAGTACAGAATTGCTTGATTATTTACAAAAGTTATAGATCTGACTTGTTTCAACTTTTCTCTTGCAGGTTGAAATCCCTCCATTGCATCCTCTTTCCAACTTTTCATGAGTGTCAAGGCTTTCCTGGAAAGGACAAGTGATGTGAACTCTGACCAAAATGTTGTGTTTTTCAGAATTTTGCTGTATTCCAGAATTTTATTTGTCATCTTGCTGAACATAACAATGAGTCATTTATGTTAAAGATAAAACTTAAAATTATGTATAAAAAATATAATGAAGCTGATAGCTTGGTAAATGTGCCTTATTACAAACTTAACGATTTTTTAAAAGAAAATAACTCGGACAACCTGTTCTTAAAATTTCTTGCTCTTTGTCATGTTAATGTTGTTGACTAAGTTTCCAGATTGTTCAAATTCCTCAATGATGTTCGGGACCAACATTCATTCTGCTCATTGTTTTCTTTACTTTCACATGAATCATGTTAAAATGTGTTGATGCCTTTAATGCATCCTCAATATATTGGATTGTTGAAACATTCTATTTTTTCAAATTATCTACTCAATATGTTTGCTTATTTGTGGGACCAATTTATTTTAAACCATGATGTTATTTTTACCGAGGAGCTATCAAAATACAGTTTAGGTGATTGTGAACAACGAAGTCGCTTTAAGGCAACAAATGAGTGATAGTATAGATTTATCTATTTTTACCTCAAAGAAATATTTTTTGTTTACTGTCATAACATACTATAACTGCATGTCTATATGTTAACAGAGTATATTAAATTCATATGGTGTTAAATTTTTATTTGGAGGAGATGTATTCCATATAAAATGGAGCAAAGGTTTCAGGATAATTTTGTATATGTGTGTGGCATTTTGCTCTTTGTGATTAAAAAAGATATAAGCTACAAAAGAAGTAGAAAATGTGAAAAGTTGATGCCTATGAGGCAAGACTAGCTTACATCAAACAAAACAACAAAATGGTAGCATGGTGATAGACATTGAATTTTCCCATATATTAGTATTATAAAACGTTGCTATCACTGATTGTATTACCTTCTGTTCTGAGACGTGAATGTTGTAACAAAATAAAACCCTGTAGGCTACTGATGTAAGTTTAAATAGTGTCGTGCTTGGAAATTTCTGGGAGTCTTTTTGTAGTTGTTTCTTTTTTAAATCTAATTTTTATTTAGACCCCAAACATACATTATAAATAATATTCTTTTTTTATATATATACAAAGATATTCCCATACAATATATTAGTTTCACTTTGAGTGTAGCTTGAATTTTTTTGTTTGTGTGAAATGGGTCATGATTTTTACGATGATATTGTTTTTTTACATTCTAATTTCTCATCCAGATCTCTTGCTAAGTCCCTATAGCGTGTATGTCTGCTAGGCAAGCCTGTTTTGTTGTTAAAATACATTGCAAATTTATGTATATTGTTTATATATACTCTATGCAGTCCCACATGTCTTTCACTTGGATAAAATTTCAATATATATTATAACTATTATTCATATGTATATAATTATAAAAATATATATTTCAATCTGTCCCTTTTTCACATCTATCTCTTGAGTTATACAAAGTCCTTTCTTCTTGTGTTCTCAAGAAAGAGAAAAATAATCGACAAAAGGAATAGAATTCAATTTAAAAATCAAATCTGTGTGAACTTGAATTCTGCCATTTTTGGCTACTCATAGAATACAGCTGAGGAGGAGTGACTAGGCATGTGCAGACACCACCGTTATGTGGCCCTCATGACAGAACCACTTTAACTCTTTTTTTCCTGATATTTCCATTTATTTTAACAATTGATTGTGCAGATCACCCACAAAGGCTTTTGTTGTGTGACACCCTCTCCTCCCACCAGCGGGCCCTCCTTGTCCTTAGCAATCATTGGCACCACAGGGACTACTAAAAACAGGAAAAGGGGGGGGGGGGAGAATAAGAAACACGCACTCACCCAGACTGACTGCACCTGGCCTGCTCGCTGTAACGAGGTCATGAAAAATTTTGGTCCTGGTAATTTAGAAGGTGAAGTCGGCCTATGACTACTTCAATAATGAGGACTGGGACAATCATGAAACGGACTGCGGTGTGGGCAAGGTGGGGTCCAGTCTGTCAGAGACTGGAGAGTGCACTAGCGGGAGACTACCATAGATGCGGATTGCATCTGTTTAACCTAATCCCTTTGGTGTTGAAGAAACTGGTAGTGGTACTGATGTGGAAACATGAGCTTGGTTTCCAAAACTAGAGAGGATGAAAATAGGCGATCCATTTCACCTGAAACAACGAAAACCCTTGAGAGACAGAGAGGCATGTCTTCTGCCATCGTCAAGTTTATCATCAATAAACAACTAAACAAATATAGCAGTTACTTAGCACTTATCCCGGTTTGCTTTATTCTGCAAATCCAAAAAGTTTGACCCTTTAGTACATAGTGAACAGGTGACATTGGAATTTTTCCCAGATATTTTCAAGAAAGGTTATGGCTGTACTCTAATTCTGCCAGGGCTGCACTCTCAAGTGTTACTGAAATGGGATCTAGGTAGGTGTGTAGGTTTATGAGAGGGTCGTTTAACCTACTGCCTTCTCGCCTGCGATGTTCGTCTATCTGGGACGCATTATCTTTGCCACCTTGTATCAGTGGCAAATCATCTTAGCCTCCTTGGTGTTGAGTTCTAAACTGACAATGCTCTTTGCTCTGGTCACTGGTCAACAATGTCAGACTCTCCATGCCTTGGACATAACTGCATCTTGGACTGGAGACAATAAATTTGTGCTTACATTAATCTCCAGTGACGGTTATAACCGTTTGTGTGCATCGAGAAGGCGTATTTAGTGATTAAGTGTTTCAAACAATATTTAAAACAGACCAAACATTCACATCATCAACAAACTTCTTTATCAATACCAACAGCTTTTCACCCGATGTTGGTGTATCGAAAGTTACTCTGGTTCAATGGCTGAAGACTATTCTGTGTAAGGTGGGTGTAGATGTGAGTATATAAACTGCACAGCACCCGGACGGTCGCATTCCCAGCAGCATCTGAAGTCACAAATATCTCAAGTATGCTAAAAAACACTGGAAAAATGAAGCGACTTTTGCAAAGTTTTATATCAAACCTATCTCTTCTGATAGTGCTAGTGCACTGTTTTACAGAAGTGTCCTTAATTGGAAACATGTCTCGCTTTGAAGTCTCAGCTGTATTCTGTGAATAGTCAAGACAACAGAGTACATAAGCAGAGATATTTTGGAGATGACAAGGTAATGATTGGACGAAACAGTATGTTCAATAAAATATTTTGTTTGCTTTTTTATATATTAAGATCTGATACTTAACATTACTGTACATATAAAATTATACAATTATAAATTTAAAAAAAAAAAAATTCCATTTTGATCGTTGTAATGAATACATTGCACGTCCATTATAAATCCTTCACAAAATTAGCATAAAATCAGTAAATGAAAAACTATCTGTATAATAATTATATAAATTATACATATTCAGTTGGATTTTTATGTACGGTTAACTCTCAGATTTTTGTACAGAACAAAGCAAACAAAATGTTTTATGGAACATGCTGCTTCACTCTGACATCTTCAAAATATGCTCTGCTTATTTCTTTTCTCCATTCGAAGTCAAATTACAGAACAAAATGCAATGAATTTGTAGACTTTATTCCATTTTTAGTTTTGTTTTGTATAACAAGAACAGCTCTTTGTCAGTTTATATTTTGAAAAATATAGAACAATGAACTCAATTTTTCTTCTACTGAACGCAGGAGAGAAGAACATTAAATTCAAAATATGTTTTTGAAACCATAGTGTATGTTTTTTGTTTGTTTGTTGTTTTTTTTATTATTCATTTTTTATTGTTAAAGAGTCAGAGTTTGAAGATCATGCACATTTTACACTTGTTGCATGCTGGCTTCATTTGTTGATAAACTGATTTTGCCTACACTCCTAAAAAAAAAAAATATGACTTCTCGATAAATTAAAAAAAAATATAAATAATTATGCTTAAAATAGACATGCACATAAACTATTTGTCTTTAACATCAATGTTACTTACTGCATTGTTATTGTCTATGTTATTGTTGCATGTAGGTACTCTGTGTCAAAATTTATGAGATTCAAAGTATTTATCAATTATAAGAATTGTTAAATTCAGAAGCATTATCTGAAAGTCACAAATGTTTTTAGTGTTGTCATAGGCATATTTTAAAACTATGGTTGTTAAGTTTTAACAAATGATATGTGAAATGTCCTGTTACCATGTCAGATCTGTTTGAAGTGATCTGCAAGTATCACATATATTTTTATGTGCTTGAGACCAAACTTTAGCATAATTTTAATATCACGGTGTATCAGCTTTTGCCATCGGATATCATCTTTCTTCTATTTTTTTTTTCAAACCAATTGTGAATTCAGTTTACAACATGCAGGAAACACATCTGCTGAAGTTTTTTCTTGGATCTGTGACCTAGATGTAGAATTGATTTGAATGTTTGTGTCCACCTTTAATAATATAGATTATCAATCACACAGTACATTAATAGATAAAAGTGAGAGGATATAATTCTCTTCTGAAAGTTTTACTATGGCTGCGGCGAACTGTCTGATTATATTCAAAGTTTATAGAATAATTTTAACTAGAGACCAGATACTGATGAGACTTTGAAATCAAAGAAAGTGATCATTAAAATCTGAAGCTTTTTAATTTAACAATAATTAGCAAGATCAAGACTTTATCAAAGTTTCAAAATCACAATGAAATTTAGGTGCTTCCTTGAGGTAAGTAAAATTTAAACATTAAAAAATTTGAGCTATATTAGCAGCAGTGTTACTAATCAACAAAACTTTGACTTTTCTATATTTACCCATGTTTTCTAGCAGATCAAATCAATATCTTTTATGCGACTACCCCGTGGTCATTCACGCAAGCATCTAATTCAAATGGGGCTATATTCATTAAAAATATTTATAGAGGTTTTTACTTTTAGTGTGCCATAATCATATAACAAGCAGAACATACGTTTTCGTCAAAAAATAAATGATACATGACAATTTATATTGACGTTTCATTTGTTTGTGATCTCTCATCTATAGGTAATGGTATTGGTAATGATTAGAGCAACCTGCATGGCCGTTTATGTATATTGATGCATTCATGAGGTTGCCTGTTTGACTTGTCTTTCGCCTTATATTTGAGATGCAATGTCTTCCAGTTCTCTCTCTCTTTCTCTCCCTCTCTCTTTATCCCCTCCCTCCTCTCTCTCACTTATCCCAAAAAGATGTATAACACTTTTTAATGTCAACAGTATAATGTTATATTTTTTTCCATTACTTGACTATTGTAATCAATCATAACAAATTATGCCTGGTAGCAATGAAGATGGAAAAAAACCCATCTCAGAGTACCGTTAGAAAAACAATAAGTACATTGTACATGTATCTGGTTACTTTACATATTGTTACATGCACATGTGTATTATTAAAATATTTAACATATTTGTTTGACCTTCCTTTTTCAATACATGTCTATTCTAGATGTACAAATATGTCTTCAATGCATCTTTCATTATAGGCCTACCATGTGCACAATAGGTGCGCATACATGTTTTAGTTCTACTGCAGGAAGAAGATTTATTTTAAAAAATTCCCTAAGGCTAGAACTAAAAATAGTAGAAACTGGGACTCATCATCATCTCGTGTTTTGAAAGCACTGCATTTAATAACAACCAAAGAAAGCCCAACCCCACTGTGTTAACATTAGACTATTCAATAAATCATAAATTGAAAGCAGCTTAATACAATGAGGGGAAAAATAATAATAATAATAATAAGAGAGGCAACTGTACATGTAGATGCTTTTGCCAAATACACTTTGACTTTGCTTTTATTCAATTAAAAAAAAAATCCCAGGAAAAAAAAGAAGAGAAATAAAGCTGCAGTAACCCACCAGTTTGATTGTTATTGGGATGAAAAGCAAACTTATCTTATTATGTTATAATTTTTCTCTGGAAGTATTATGTGTATGTTCGTAAAAACAACAGCTAAAAACAAAAACTCGAAAAACGACAAACATTTATAACAACTAAAATTGATAATAATTTGTATACTACTAGTAGGCCTACAACTACTAGTACAAATACTACTACTAATGTAAAACTAAAAAGTGGTTGGTAAATATAAAACCACTAATGATAACAATAATAATATTAATAATAAGGAATAAAAAGGAAAGAATATGAAAAATTAGTTATAAAAAAAACGGATGCTCCAGGTGAGGATCGAACTCACAACCTCCGCATAACTTATCCCGTGACCAGCACGGGGAAGGTACTGTCTATAAGTACGGCGCGCTAACCGATTGTGCCACTGGAGCTCCTGAACACGTGGGACATCGAAAAAAGACATAGCTGATCCAAGTCACTGTTTTGATAATGACATCAGGGTCGACCAAAAGAATGTTATGATTTCTATGGTTATGATTGTGTATTCCTTCGAATTACTATTCACGCATTTATCTAGATCTAGTAGTATACAAATGGTTATAACGCGTTATCCATGTGCCATAGACAACTCATTGCTTCTAAAAATCTAATCATAGGCCTAGTTTTTGCCATAGCTGAAAAAGCTAACAAGGACGATGCAAGAAAGTAGGACTCCACTTATTGTAATTTTTTGGGGGAAATTACATGCAATAATTAATTTTATTATAATTGAACGATGGGTTAGCAAAACAGATGCTATTAATAGAACGCTGAGGCTAGCAATCGTTGTTTTTCTTCTCTGATTTTGACATTAATTAATCAACAGAGATCCTTTTCTAACTACCCCCACCTTATTAAAGACAACAACAACAACAACAAAACTTTAATATGATTGTAGGCTAACAATTATTATGAAATTGAACCATAAAAGTTGGTTGTTGACAAGCACCCAGGATTAGTCTATTAAAGTTCATTTAAAACACATTTGACTTGCCTACTCACCAAAAATATTTAAACAAATGTAAGAATACTCTAAATTAGTAAACAAACAAAAAACAACAGCAACAAACAAAACAAAAAAATAAAACAGCAAAAAAATTTCAAATGGTCAAAATAATAATCATTCCGAGCCTTTGACGTTCTGTTTCGTAATACTTACATAGGTCACTAATATTTTAACACGTACATAGGTCATTAATATTTTATTTCAACGGGTAATGGAAGAGAATCTTGTAATGGTTTGTTAAATGGCTTGTTAGTACGGTGATTTAACAACACTAAAATATTGGGGGGGGGGGGGGGGGTGATTGATTTTTCACTGTTTTGTGTAAAATCAGTTTTAACATAAAACATAGAAATATAAATTTGGGCATGAAGAGAGAGAGAGAGAGAGAGAGAGAGAGAGAAAGAGAGAGAGAGAGAGAGAGAGAGAGAGAGAGAGAGAGAGAGAGAGAGAGAGAGAGAGAGAGAGAGAGAGAGAGAGAGAGAGCGAGAGAGAGAGAGAGAGAGAGAGAGAGAGAGAGAGAGAGAGAGAGACGCTAATTAAAAAAAAAATTTAGCGTCCTAAGGCTAGCGGCCGGGCTTCGAACTGCCGACCCTTAGCTAATAGTATCACAGTAGTCTACACGTACAAACCAAATGAATCTTAGTTTGAGGCGTTGGTATAACAACGTCTCATCCTGGTTTGTATTCCATCGAATTGGTAAACAAGCGACTTTCTAATAGTAGACGAATAATTATTACAGGCCTAATTATTATGTAGTATCAAGAATTGCTATGTGTCGTTCCCTCTTGTATTACCAATAAGCACCATCATAAGTTTCACACCCCCTGGAAACAATCTTGAATGCTCGGGAAAAGGGACCTGAAGTAAATTATAGATTCGATTTTATATACTTTATCTTCTCCCCCCCCCCCCCCCCCCCAGCCAACATACGGTTCGCCAGTGCATAGTTTCTTCTTTTTTCTCCCCCCCCCCCCCCCCCCCTTTTCAAATATGTAGGCCTAGGCCTACATGGCATTAGTTAACGCTCACTAGTTGTACTAGAATGATGAGCGAGCTGTAAAAATGGGTTTTTTAAAGAATCAAACGACTTCTCAATATTTATCACATTTTGTGTTGATTGTCTCAGAGAATCCTACAGTTGAATACATGTAGTTCAATCTATCCTACATGCACTACATAATTATTTACGCCATGAAAGCCTCGCTCTTCTAATCCACTAGGCTACTAAATAAGCACTTCTTTTTGTCCTGAAGAAAAACACCGGAAATGTCAAATTGTTGACGTTACAAGATGGCAGCTCTCTGATGTCAACAAAAATACTGGATCGAGACAATTCCGTTTTAAGCCTTTCGGGCTTACAGCATAGCCACACTATTTTTGCTTGTATGTTGAAAGCTTCTGCCTTAATATTCTGAAACACTTAGTCTTGTCTTCAGAGTAATGGGTATAATCTTATTTAGGTTAAGCAGACTTTACTCAGGAAGAGTGACGCCGAAACTAGAATCTATGGATTCGGCAAGGATTCGCCACAAAATAGCGTTAAAAATCTAGATCTAGATCTCTAAAACTTTTGCCCCAAGAATGTGCGAAAAAAGTTATAAATATTGGATGTTCAACTGACTACAGGAATGAAACTGGATTTTAAAGCAATACAGTGCCAACAATTAATTTTACCAGGGACAAGTGCAGCTCTATACAGGAATTTAATAGTCCAGATCTGAATCATAAACATCATAATGTGTCGTGGCTTTGGTTTATCAGGTCACAATTGTTAAACAGTTTTGAAATGTTTGCAATGAACTACAGCCATTGTGATGCAAGCCAAAGGAAGTGGAGTCCTGCATCAAACATTTTGCCTACAACAATCAGATAGAACTTGAACCACAATCTTTCTTCCTGCCAAAAAACAGTACGAAAATGAAACGAACCGCCCACCCCCACCCCTTGTAGCAGGCTATGGGAGTATGGCTGACCCTAGTGCTGAAGCCACCGAAGAAAGGATATATAAAAAAAAATTTGAAAAGAACAAAAAAAGTAAAAATTATTAAAACAAAATATCTAGTACAAGCCTGTATTTCAACTAAATTTTGAAGTCATCAAACCTGCTAATGGGTTTAATGAGCAGGAACAGCAAAGAAAAGATAGCTAAAGCAGTGGCACCAATTACTTCAGAAACAGAGGTAGGTTTTTTAAGGGTAAACTTGGAGCAGGAGCACTACACAATTTTAGCTTGTTGACGAACTGGTGGAAATGGTAGAGCATTGAGCGGTTGGTTTCCCCTCATCAAAAAATTCCCAGTTCAAACCACACAAGCGGTGATTTTTTTTCCCTATTGATGCTCATTTCTAGCTGGCGTTTCTACTTAAAATCATCCATAACGAAGCTGCTTATAATCATGCTTCAAACTTTAACAATTATTATAAATCTTCAATTTTCAGAAAACATAAGCTGTGAGTAGAAGACCTACAAATTGAGTGGACACCATGAGTTGGTGGGACACGTCTAGTATTAGCAATCTAGCTTCTCAGGCTCTAAAAAATGCACAGAAAAAGATTGACAAAGTCTTGGACATTGAGGCTGATCAAAAATCTGGAAGACCAAAGAAGAAAAGAGGTAATTTTAACTTGTCTTTTTATGCACACTTGTTCTTAGAGAAGCCTTTTATTGAAAGCAACAAAACATGTTTATAGATACAAATAACTATGTGATGGGTAGCTTATTGATGGATCTATAAAGAGTTTCACTTTTTTCTGATAGTGCATACAGGTTTAAATTTGCACAGCATTTTCTGACTTCCTTTTTAAATACTAAAGAGAATTGTTAAAAGATCTCACCATTTTTCTCAGCAATCAATTTGTACTCATAGCTATCTTATTGCATTACCTTAAAATACATAATCTTGGGTTAATGTATCATGTATTGCTTGGTTCCATTTAAAGAAAGAAAAAAAGAGTATTTTGTCAATGAGGCTTTCCATTTAAAGTGACATGTTTTTTCAAACATACCCCACAATAATTCTTTTATATATTCTTGAAATGTTTCTGATACCTTGAATTTCCAGTTGAAAAGTACCAGCATTCTCTTGATCATAGAATCAATTCACACACTTGTAGCACATCTGTGATCATTGGTTTGAGGTTTTATGTATACCTTACGTTTTTGTGTTGTTGTTTTTTTCAATTACACAATAGATCAACGGAAAAGAATATTTTAAAGGGACTACACGGACAAATTAAGCCCTAGCGGTTTAAAAAAAAATAGTCTGTAAGGATTATAATACAGATCAGAAAATTGACAACCTTAATAAAGTAGCATAGGAATTAATAGAGAAAGAAGAAAAACACCCTGAAATGATTTCTTAAAGTTTAAAATCTCTAGGGCCCTCTTTTGTGCTAGGAGAAAGAATTTTGTAAAAAAGAAACAAAATCAGCCTTTTGCTGATCTAGCTTTTTTGTTTGTTTTTGGTATTATTGTAAGACAGTTAACGAGTCTATGCCAGAATACATTTTCTTTTCAGTCATATTGGATTGCTGTCAAAATATCTCCCGGCACAAGAAGTTAATATTATGGAATTGCCTATATAGATGCTAGAGCTTAGTCTATTCTTTATTCCCAGTCTCTAACTATTTTTCCCCCTCCCAACGCCAGTGTCTTATTATGTAACACTAACATCATGTATTCCTTTCCCTCTCAGCCTCATTGCAAGGTGACGAATCTACTCCTGCAAGTAAAGGGGACGCAAAAGAAGAGAAGGGTGGGAGTCATGACTTTTGGTCAGGATGGATGGGCAAATCTGAGGAGGAGAACTCAGCCACATCCCCATCTCAGGCGTCCTCCTGGCATCTCCCATGGGCATCTCCAAGTGAGGAAGCTCAGGCCTCAGCCTCTGGCGCTCCTTCATCTGACCAGAGGAGTCTCTCTTCGGGAAGGCTGTCTCGTCTTTCCTCACGCAGAAAAGAGGCAGCCAAGGAAGCTTTATCATCTCCACAGACTGACCAAGAAGGACTAAAACAAAAGGATTGTGAAGTTACTTCAGAGGAGAAGGCCCCAGATGTTCAAAATGAGAAGTCCTTAGCTGAAGAAGCCGAAACGGTATCTCCGCTGAGAGAGGAGGGTACAGTAGAACCTGTGCCGGCAAGAAAAACAGATAGTGTTTCTGAGTGTGTGATAGAGAGTGAAGGCAATAAAGTGGAAGATAAATTAGATATTGATGAAGTGAAATCTCCTCATAATGCTGAAAGTGTGAAAGAGGACAAGCTTGACAATAGTAGTAAAAATGTAGACCAGAGTGAAATTGAAACGAGTGAAACAGTTGCTTCAGATTCTTATAAACTAACTTCAGAGACAGAGGAACAAAACACAGTGAGTGAACCTGACCCTGTGAGTCAGGATCTCCCCAATAAAGACTTTCCCTCCCAGTTAGCTCTGGAGGATCAGAATCAAGAATGGTCTGAATCAGGATGGCAAGATGTTGATGCAGAATTGGTGATTGAAGAAGATGAAGATGAAAATGTTGATAAAGCATGTGAAATCTCCTCTGTATCAGAGCCTCCTCATGAGTCGGCAGAACACAAGCCTCCCATTGAAGATGAGTCTACAGAGATTCACCATCTGGAGAACGATGTAGATGTTCCAAAAGAAGAATCAGCTGAACCATCACTACCAGAGGGTCATGTAGAAGATGGTATGGATTCAAACCAAATCTCTGAGCCGACTACTCTGAACACAACACCAGGCCAGACTGAACTAGATCCATCGTCAGACGCACCTGATCCACATGTGCCACATACAGCTGGCAACGCCCATGAAAGCGGTGATTCCATAGCTACTTCTGTTTCACAAGAGGAAGAGTCAAATAGAGATGCTTTTTTTGAACCAGAAATGGGATTTGAGTCAAAAACAGTAGCAGAAGGATCCTTAGTGCAATTGAACACAGCTCCAGAACTTGGAGAAGAATCCACATCTGCTTCAAGCGATATGTCTGTTGTTAATGACCCAGACAACAGAAGTTGGGAAGAAGTGGAAGATGTCAAGAGCATTTCCCAAGCTAGTGAAGAAAAGGTACTGAGCCAAGAGTATGTCGATGTTGGCGCAAGTCAGGTCGTTTCACTGGACGGCAGTGCCTTGAGTTCGGATGACTGTCTCCAGTCGAGCTATGAACTTGACCTTGACGGTGCTTTGAACAGTAGCGTCCATGATCCTGAGGTGTCGCGAGACTTGGCCTGTAGCACAGGGTCGTCAGACACAAGTCGCCTGGACAGCAGTGCTGACACGGTCATCGTGGAGAGGACTCACCAGGACAGCGATCCTCCGGCAGACACAGGGTACTCTCTGTTCGGAACTGACTCAACTGATGCTCCACAGAACCAGGAAGAAGCTGAAGACAAAACAGATAGTCCCGACCCCGACGCCAGTCAGGACTCCTCCTCCACACATTCCACATACGTCAAGTCCCTGATCCAGGATGCCATGGACGACCTCAGCAACAAGACGGAGGACTCGGGCTCAGACAACCACTCCAACAGCGAGGTCAAGTCCGAGAGCTCCAAGGTTGACTCTGAGATCGAGAAGAGTGTCTATAGCGGTCATGAGTCTAGTGATGACATTGAAACGAATACATCATCTGACATAGAGATCCTGTCAGCGCCGCATTCCAACGGAGAAGGTGCAAGTGGAGATGACGTGACCAAGTTCCACACTCCATTTGATTTAACGCCGCTGCGCTTAGCCCAGCAAGGGGGACAACACCGGGAGGGGTCTGACAGCCGATCCACGTCTAGTTCCAACAGCAAGGCTGAGGAGGGAGAGAGACTTAGCCCAGAGAGGGGGGAGGGAACATCTTGGAGGGATGATGGTGAGAAATTGATGTGATCTATTCTTTTATCTATACATATTTGTAGCAAGTAAAAGTTGAACCTAAGCCTCCATTTTCTGTATTAACTAATGTCCTTTTGCCATCGCAAAAATTTTGCAGTGTTTTTTTTTTCCTGCATTATGTAAACTTAAACTTCCCAGTCTTGTGACAGAATACAGTAGAATTTTCTTGTCTGAGTCTGTTTTTTTTTAATACTTTTTTAATATTACATTAGTGCTGAACAATGAAAATATTCTAGTAAAACTGTTTTTGCAACATTTGCCACAGATATTTCTCACCATGAGCTTTCATCAGTGAAGGAAGAAGGTCCAGACAGCCCATATCATCCACAGAGATTACTGAAGGTAAGTGCAGAAAGAGAAAGTCTCTTTATACAAAACAGTATTTCACCCCTCAAAAAAGCAAGCTGTTGGTGAAATCCATTTAGATGTACATTTGAAATGACTAGCATTTAGCAACATTTGATTTGCTTTGTCTTTTTTTTCAATGATTTAGCTCCTCTATTCTTTTCAAAATTGCACATTTTTCAATTTATTATGTCTTCATACTAGCACACAAAAGTGGCTTGTGATGATATCATTTTCTGGATAAACTTTGTATTGTGAACCCAGGGAATGGTATGATTTGGGGTATTCTCCGGTAATTGGTAATCCAAGTGAGATAGTTCAAGAGTAGCTGCTAGATTTAGTTTCCATATGCTTAAGAAGCTTCTTCAGTCAGTGTTCATGTTTGTTTACATGCTTTAAGGCAACACAATTTTAAATGTATACACTCAGTTGTGCTTTTACTTCTACACATATACAAAGGCCAGATTTATACAACTAAAAAAGGTCAAGGAAAGAAGAAAAAAACTGTTTATTCAGATAAGAATGAGTGGTTTCTTTTCTTGTGTCTATTTCAAATACCAAACTACGGTAAAGTTGTGACTGTGAAAGCAAAAGTTTAATAAAATCTTCTCTCATTCTTCAAAGGAGGTAAAACAACAAGTTATATGTCTGCTGTTCTAAAAAAAAAAAAGAACTTAAAAACTATTATTTAAAAAAAAAAAAAGCTTTCTTATTCAATACTTATTCCAAGGTAAACAGTGACTGTGTAGATATGGTATTCCTGACTTCTAAAATTTTGTTGGTATTGGTTTCAGTTGGCCGAGGCTGTTATTTCGCAAGAGTTGCGAGGGGGACAGGTAACCCATACAGCCTCTCTCACAATTTTTTTCTTGCCGTACCTCATGATGTTTTGCAGTTTTTCTTGTCTTTTAATAATCACCAAAAGAAGCTATGCAAACAGAATTTCTTTTTTTACTGAACATTAACGGCCTTCCACTTATCCAAGCTCTTGCTCTTTATATGTATATCTCTGTATCTCTCTCTTTCTCTCTCTGTTTATCTATCTATCTATCTATCTATCTATCTATCTATCTATCCATCTATCTATCTATCTATCTATCTACCTGTCTATCTGTCTGTCTATCTATCTGTCTATCTATCTACCTACCTGCCTACCAGTCTACCCACCTACCTACCTACCTACCTATCTATCTATCCATCTACCTATTTATTTATCTATCTACCTACCTACCTACCTACCTACCTACCTATCTATATATCTATCTATCTAGCTAGCTATCTAAAGAAATAAAAATAGTCCAATGCTAAAAATTTGTTGTCCTTTTCTTCTTTCCCCCCTTGAATTTTTCTTATCCTTTGTATAAAATTCAATCGTTTTTATTTTCTTTTGCCTTCATATTTTTGTTAGGAACATTGCAGTTATGATCTCAATCGTTCTCTATGTTTAACAAAAAAAAATTGTTTGTCTGTGTTTATAACTCATGAGGTACGGCCGCGGGCGCTATTGTTCTGTTTTATGGTTGGCTCACTTATTCCTTAACTGATTTTGTTGGCTCTCACTGTTACTTGGGTGCTTCACATGTTCCTTCAGCTCAAGAGGTTGCCTGTACTAGTTGGGGTTTATTAACCATACTTTTTTGCCAACTATGAACACTTAAGTTAGTAATAGTTGCTCCTGTTATACAATAAACACTCCAAAGAAAATCTGCTAATGCAGCTCTCCCTATCACTGTTCCTATTCAGTTGAACTTTGTTCCATTGTAAGGACTTTTACAACATTAACAGTATTGTTGTTTGTCTAATGAAAATAAGGTTAACATGTCTTAGATATTGTTTACCAACAATAAAAATGTGCTTTATTGCCTTATTCAGGCAAATCATCCAATAACAATTTCAATTTTAAATTACTTGGCTTGGCAGTAAACAAAACAGATATCTAGACTTTTCTTTATTTTGAATCAAACTGACAAGGATCAAATGAGGATGCCTTTCTTAGAAGAAAATATAAATAGACTGTCCTGAGACTTAGATGTTGGACTGCCTTCAATATATTTCTTTATATGCCAGCTAAGTAATTTTATTTTAGATGTTCATCTATCTTATTTATATGCAATTTTCTCTGCTAGTAAAATTTCTTTGTGAAGATGTTTCTTTTATTTTTTTCAATTTAATACTTCCAATATTATTGGCTCCTATTTATAGCATTATATAGTCGTAAGTCCTTGTGATACTTCAGTTTTAAATCTTTGGTAACGTATTACACGTGTATGGCTGTCTTACAAAAGCTGGTGAGATAGTTATCATAGATGGAAAAAAGAGAAAGAGTTTGGATATTCACATTAAAAAAAAGTAATTACTCTCCAACTATTTGAACAATATTGTAGTCCTCCAATGTGTATATGTTTTTTTGCAATTTTTGAAATTGCTTTTCTGACTATTATGTGTCATTAAAATTATAAGTTTTCTAAATTTAGTGTTGCATACTTTGTTATATAAATGTAATGGGCATGAGGCTTTGACTCTCAAAACCACTTGAACAATTTTTAATAAAAAACGCAGTATTCATCTGAGCAAACTTTGCTTTTTTTTATAAAGAGTGAACTCCAACAGTATTTATTCGTGAACCAAGTGATTATTTTATGCGTTTTTTTTTTTGTTTTTTTTTTGAAGTTTTCGTAAAGCATCAGGACAAAATGTGGAGGGCATGTTTTTTTTTAATAGTTTTTATGAATATAAATTTCAACAAGATGATCAATCTGCTCAGACTAAAATTTTTACCTTTTTGAAAGTATAGTAAAGAAAGAAATAGTACCCGGTATGTATAGGATTTAACTAAACAAAAAGGTTATTTAATACATCAATGTGAATATTTAAGAATGTATCAAAAGTATCTTTTTATTTCTTTTCATATGTTGATATTTCCTTAAATTGTACTGTGTGTGCTTAGCACCAAAAATTATGTATATGTGTTATGCCTTTTCACTTCAATAAATGGTAAGGGTAAACTTATAGGCACGTAAGTCATTTACACCAGATAAAATATTCTTACTAAATTTGTATCTTATAACTGTGTGCTTAACAATTTTTTTTTCAGCCAGCTTGAAAGAGTTCAACATTGGCAAAAGTACATTAAATTTAATGAAACCCTCCCAGTTTGATATCTTTTCACAAAGTTAAGGACATTTTTTTTATGGGAGCTAAAAAAAATGCTTTTATGTGAAAACAACTGTAATGCCAGCTGAGTCATGTGCAACTCAATTGAATTGGTGGATGACATTTTCTTATTTATACATGTATTGTCTTATGGTCCTGATTTCTCTATGGATTCCTTCTAGTTTAAAAAGCTGATCTAGTGACATTCCTTTCATTCTCTTCCACAGAAACTGGCAGAAATGGCGGAGGTCCTACAGGCTCGGGAAGCAAAACTGATTTCTCTCAGCAAAGAGAACCACAGCCTAGCCGAGGATGTCAGCATTCTTAGATGGTAAGTCATGTTTATTTCCTTGTGTTGTCACTCGGTGATTTAAAACACGACAGAGACCATCATTGCCACTGTACTGTTTTGTGTCTCTGGAGAAAAAAAATGGTTTTATTGAGGATTCTTTTTCTCTCTATCCTGTTGTTAGATCTTGATAGAGATCTAAGGGATGAAAGATCTTTTGCTATTTTCTTAATTTGTGATTAATTCAAGATATCAAAGCATACCTGTGGCAAATAAACACATGTCCTGCACATGTCACCCCTCCCCTCTCTCTCTCTCTCTTTTCCTTTTTCAACATTGGGGAAGCAGAAAGCAGTAAAAAAAAGTTTGTTTTCTGAATCTTGACATTTTACACAAGACACACATTCCATGATTTTACATAACAAGACTTAGATGTCAAAATTGTTAAATATGCACCTCTCCTTATATCCTTGATTGTCCCCGGTTCAAAGCGCATGTTGGGTCAAACATTTATTTGGCCTATTTTGTCTCCTGCTGGTTGAGTTGGTGTCAGTAAATGTACAATGTGACTGGCTGGACAAGAGTCCAAGTTTCTCTGCCCTGTGTCTGTGTTACAGCATGTTGAATCATCACTGTCAGGCATTAGTCTTGGAGCCCGTCCACAATATAGCCTATGTGGTGCTGAAAATGGAATATCTCCTTGATTTAAATAAGAAAAGAACTCCAACCCTGTCCTCTTCCAGCCAGCTGAAAAAGGCTGAGGAAGCGCGTGATGCAGAAGCAGCAGATTTGGATGCTCTCACTCAAGAGTTCACTCAGCGCATCGGGGACGCTGAGAAGAAGATGCAGACAGTGCTAAAGGTAAAGTGCAGGTGGTGTTTGTTATTTTTTAACATTTACAGTCCATGTCTTGTGGTTATTTCTAGCTTTATCTTGTACCATTCTTTTGAAATAAACAGCTTATGTGTCATGATTGCTTTACTTTGTAGCATCAGTTTAAGGGCATGTTTTATAATTATATTTTACAGAAAAAAATATTTTTGAAGGGTAAAAAATCAGCTTGGTCTGAGGTAAAAGAGAATCAAGTTTATGTGACCTTTTGTTTTGTAAGAAAAGAAAGAAAAAGATGTAATATTTTTAAATCTTTTCAGATTTGCTTGACAAAACTGATAATGAGTTGGTAAAAGAAGGGATTTAGGACAAGTACAACATTTGCTCCAAAAATTCTGTATCTGAAGAGATAGCAAATGGAGTTGCAGCTCTTATGCCTTGATATTGTAAACAAGTACATGTATATATGATTTCCTCACAGGAGAAAGATCGTCTCAAACAACAACTCTCTTCTGCAGAGAAAGAATTGGAGAGAAGGTGGGTAGTCTGCATATTTCACAATAATTCACTTATAAAATTGATATTATTAAGCTTAACCACATTATTTAGCTAAAAATTCATTATCAGGGCTAGAGAGAATGTTTATTTTGTATTTTTATATTCTTGTTTATTTTGGTAACTTATATCTGTCACCTACCCCAAACCTATGGACTATTACAAATAAATAAAAGCTTCTTAAAACATATTCTAATGTGGACTGGTCCATGCTCTTTATCACTATAAATTCAAATTTCCATCACTGCATTTTTGGAAATACATGAACTTTCATCTTTTAACAAGAACTGTTTTGATTAGATTGACTACTGTATATTTTTTTTCTATGGTATAGACATCTAAATATGACTTGAGCGGAATTTTACTTTCATGCTTTCCATTCTTTGAACAGATCAGGAGATGCTGATGTAGAAGCCATGCTGGAAGAGAAGAGGCAGCAGGTGGAGGAGCTGCTCCTAGAAGGTAAAGTAGTTTTTGAAAGAATATAGAGCTGCTCTAACAGGTTATGTGCAAGGCACCAAAAAAATACTAAAATAGGTTAGCTTTTTAGAAGTTATGGTAGTTTTAGAAGAAGCAAACTGCTGGATTAATTATCTGTACAGCTGGGATTTAAAAAATTTTTTCCACAGAGGGAAGAATTAGGCTTTTAGTGAAAATGATCGAAAAATGATAGGGAGGGTAGTGGTCTCGTAGTATAAACATTGCTCTCTTTGAGTAATAAGGGGATTTGGTGCAAGTGCATCCACATGTTGACAGTGCTAATCCCATAAAAGTGCAATGATTTTTCTGCTGTTTGCACTAAAAGGCTTCTTCCAACCACTGGGGGAAAAAAATCCCAGCTCTTCTTAAAAGATAAAATAGTTTTCAAGACACATTTTTTTAAAATTGAGCAGCTTCATAGTCAGAAGTTTGTTATTTCAATTATTATTGATGTTATTCATGTTAAAATGTGTGACAGGATTTCCTTATATAAAGAAGTATTTGACTTTCTTCATAGTTAGGGTAGTTTTGTTTGACTCTCTAACTTAATGCTGTTGGTCTTGACTCTTGCTCTTAATTTATTGTGTCTTGGTCCTAAATATATTTATTTTTCAATGAGTAATCATGTCAATTAAGATATATTTTTATTTATCTAACTTTCATTTTGCTTTTCCTGTTGTTAGGTGAAAAACTGAGCAAACAACAGCTGCAAAGCAGCACCATTATCAAGAAGTTGCGAGCAAAGGAGAAGGAGAGTGATGCTACAATCACCTCTCAAAAGTATGTGTGAATTTCTATATAACAATGGCTTAGTCTTAGTGTGCTGTAAAGACATGTTTGTATTGTCTTTATCATGAAAGTTTATTAGTGATTTGTGAAGTAACTTACATATGCAAGCATCCACAAAAACAAAGATATCTTTTTGATTATGACCTGATCATTACTGCCATCTTATATTGTATGTTTACAGGTTTTTTTTACTGTTTGTAAACAAAAACATGTTTTATACTTCAGCTTTTTACCTATCATTCATTGATTACAAATGCTAAAAAGAAAGTATGATAGGCACCCTCTTATACTCTGCAAAATATATGGGAAAGTTTTTTTCCAAACAAATTATGATGTTGAACTGTTTTCATGCCTGCTTTAATTATCTCAGATTCATTATGACATAAAGTGTTTTAGGTTAAGGAGATCTTCATACTTGAATTCAAACTGTTTTTGGAATTTTAAAGACTTATAATTATTATACAGAAAGAAACTGGAAGACCAGACAGCTGAGCTGGACCATCTGAAGCTTGTGCTCAACTCTAAAGAGGACATGGAGAAAAAGCAGAACGGTGGGTAAAAGCTTCTCGTTGGACTAGGAATTGGTACAGCCAGCATTAATGAATAATTTATTTTCTTATGATATTGATTCACATGCCCACTGTGCTAATTCCTTGTAACTTGGTTCCAATTTGATGTAACACTTTGATGCCAAGAGCCCTAGCTATTAACCCAGTTTAAAAATGCATCAGAATCTTGTGGACAACAAAGAAGTTGAATGAAACAGTCCTACAGAAGGTAACACAAAAAGATCACTCATAGATACAACTTGTAGGCACCAAGCAATCTTTGTTTGGATATCTGATGAGAGGAGAAAGGCTGAACATTTATGACAACTGGACTGGAACGATTGAAGGGAAGCACAGCAAGGAAAAACAGGGAGAAATATAATGAACGAACTTACAAAAATGGTTTAATTTAGAGGAAGTGGCATATGCATTGATAACAGAAAATAATTGGGGAGTGATAAGATATTACAAAAACCTGGTGTCTTTTTTAAATTGTTTCATGGCCTTGAGAAACTAACATACATACTAAAAGTAGTACTACATTTTAAAATGGTCATAGCTGGTTTATTTCAGCTGTTTTTCAGTATTTTACGTTTACTCACTGTTTGGCACCAATATTCTATTTGTAAATATCTGAAATGGTCCAAAATAATTTATATTATGATGTCCTGAAAATTATATAAGAAATTCGACAGAAGGGAACATTTAGCAACATACATATCATAGTTGCCGGCACAGAAAAAATAATCATATTTATTTGTATACTGTGAACTTTTCTGATCTTTATTTTTTATTTTGTTTTCTTTAGAAATAAAAAACAAAGGTATTCTGTGCACCTGTGTTGTTAGAATTTGATCCTCGTTTTTCAAATGTACACGTCTGTATGACAAACACTGGTCAAATTTGTCAAATGAATTAACTCTTTTAAATCTCATTCTTTTCTCCTTAGAGGCAATTGGTCAGCTGAACTCCGCAGTGCAAAAGCAGGAAAAAGAACTTGCTAAGATAAGAGTAAGTCATATCACAGAATAGTTTGATACAATTAAAAATGATAATAATAAAAAAAATTGTATGCCTTGCCAGGGATGGATTTCTCTGGAAAGTTTCGTATAATGTAAGTAGGGCAGCATGGATGCCTTTAAGTTCAGCCTCATAATTAGAGCATATTTCGCCCTGACCGAGTAAAGCTCTTTGGAACTTCCATCTGGGAAACATCAATGCACCGTATCCAGCATTTACAGGTTGACCCATCTGTATAAATGTGAATCCAATCTGGAGGATAGCTGTCAATAGTTCTCTCAGCTGTTCTTTTTAGTTATTATTATTATTAGAAGTAGTAGTAGTAGTAGTAGTAGTAGTAGTAGTAATAGTAGTAGTAGTAGT
>RQTK01000069.1:292274-305155 GCA_003991915.1 Elysia chlorotica | reverse complement strand
AGTAGTAGTAGTAGTAGTAGTAGTAGTAGTAGTAGTAGTAGTAGTAGTAGTACTAGTTGTAGCAGAAGCAGCAGCAGTATTATTGTTGTTATTATTATAACCAACCTAGCAAGCTATTATTATTCAATATTTCATCTTATATATTGTAGCACATGGTATCAACAAAATGAAAAGAACAGAAAATTTTTTTTTTTCAGATAATCTGTAAATACAAAACTAGTGTTAACAGAGTCTAATATTACTTTCTCTGACAACAATTTCGTTTCCATAAGATATTCTTACTCTTTCCCTTCTTCACAAACTCCATCTCGTAATATTTATTTTTTCCTTTTTTTTATTTTTTAGAGTGACTTGGAAGATGCACAGGAGAAGAGTCGAGGCTTGCAAGTGGCCCTGGACAATTCATACAAGTGAGGCTTATTATTGCTCTTCATTATTTACCAAGTTTGTCTCAACAGGCAGGGTAGCACTTCAATACATATTCCTTTGTATTTGAATAAAACAACAAGAACCACTTAAAACAGCTCTATCAGCATTGTGATAAACAAAGAAGGAGCATTACTACAATAATGTGAATCAAGATTTTATGAGAAAAAAAATCATAAACGTATGAATTGTAATATTTATTTCATTCTTTAGTTATGAGGGAATGGAAAAGTAAAGAAAGACACATGGAAAAAGACTGATATAGATGGTCTGAAAAAAATTAATTGTTTTGAACCTTTATTCAGTCAATATGTAAATATATGCATGTAAAAGATACAAAATGTTGAGACAGGCTCTAGGTCCAAACAGCAATACATGTAATTACATAACAGCAGCAGGAGAAGTGATTCATTTTTCATTTTATGCAAAACAGTGTAACCCAGGGAGAGAGTATTTGTGAAGCAATCAAGGTGGAACAGGCACAAGTTGGAAATTTGAGTTTTTGAGCTATCCATAGTGTGTTAAGAAGCATCAGATACACTTTAAGAGGTTTCAAAAACTATAATGTATCATTTCTATAACCAGAGACAACATTACTATATCGATTTGGAAATTAAAACGATCAACATAGAATAGTTTTTCAATGTTTAGAGGTCTCTAGTTGATGCTGGTGTCTTTGAGTAGGGTGGGCAGTGCTAAAAAGGGGTTGTTTTACAAAAAATATTATGTAAATATTAATTATGAAAAAAAATTAAATCAATAATAAGCAAACCAGCCAATATGGTCTAAGAAGAACAGTATAATTTAGATCATTGGCTTATAATAGTTATATAGTTATACATGTACTTTCATACAATGTTACCTCACAGTCTACATTGCAAAGGGACAAAAGTACAAAATCAGCATCTATGGTGCTAGGTCGATGGTGCTAATGTGTGACCCACGTGCAACCAAGCCTAAAGATCGGAACCTCGACCCAAGTGACCTTAGCACACAGAATGATGTCATGATGAACACAATCTATGACCTTTGACCACAAAATAATTAGATGAAAGACAATGGCCGCCTCCACTGTTCTCAACGTATTTCATCTGCCGGTTTTCATTGCTTTTCTAATCAGCACCTACTACGATTGGTTTTACGTAGCGACGACCCATGCAAGACCTTTTAAAAAGCTTTATTACCTCACCTATTGGAATGCGGTGCGTATGAAATTAGATCTAGATCTAGATTCTGGTACCGGTAGGCTCTATAATGTTGTGAACATGACGTGTGCTAACTGCACTCGTGATTGACACACAGTCCTGTCCATGTATCAAGTTATCGATTTTGGGAATCCACCGGTCAAATGTGTTGTTATTTTTGTTTTTGTGTTGTGTGTGTGTGTGGTTGTTTTTTTTTTTTCAACAAATGAAGTAAAACAAAATATGTAAATCTCGTGTCTTATCAAAATGTGCAGATTACCAAGATAGACTTTGAGATTTGAGGATCTCTTGACAATAGAGTGACACTGCATGCAGTTTTATTTGGGAAATATGGCCTACTGGTTGTAAATCCTACATGGCTCTAGGTTCAGCAATGAAAGGCAGCCTCATAATGTCCAATGTCAATTTCCAAAAAAAAATTACACATAATAGGACTATAATCACTATTGTGAACCTTTTATCGAAAAAAGAACTCTGATTGTAACAAACTATTAACTAGTACCTCATAAATTGCAACAACAAAAACAAACTGCCCAATGTCAATTGTGTTTTAAAATCTGTATTCTTTTTTTGTTTTGTTTTGTTTTTGCCCAGCTTCTAATGTCATGGGTCCCACAAAAACATCTGAAAATTTTATTTGCTGCTACACAGAGACAGGGCTGTCACATGATACCGACACATATCAAATTAGTAGAGAACAAAATCGAACAAATTTATTATAGATCTATACCGTGGGTTTTAAACCAGGGGCCTGCCAATTGGGAGACCATTTGTGACAATTTGCCCTCCCTTACTCCCACCCATCTTTGATGCTTCAAATGTAGAACATCAGTGATGATTTTCATTTAAGTGGTAAAGACAATTTCTTCTTAAAAATCCTATTCCCTATTGACATTCTTTTCAGGTCTACATTAATTCCGAAGTGACGGCACTGAGGTAGCCCCTTAATGAATTTTCTCTGCAATTTATACAGATCCTTTTCTCTATGACAGAGGAATGTTTTTCTCTGTTAAGTCTTTCAATGTGACTAATAAAACTTATAATTCAGGGATCCATCATGTTTCTGATTATCATTTCATACTAAACAGGTCAATAATTACGTTATTTATTATTTGAAAAAGTTGAGTTTGGGGACTATGCACAGCTATTTATAACATTTTCCTTTCCTTTCCTTTCTCCCATAGTGTCTTCAAACCATCTACTACGGCTTGTGTGTTGTGAGGAACTTGACCTCAGACCGTCGTAGAGGTGCTCAGCTGGGGAGATGGCGAGACAACATGCATGCTTGTGTGGCCTTTCCAGTCGGCATGGTAACCGATGTGATGTTATTATATAATATATTAATTTACAATAATATACATTAGAAATACCTATCCTAAATTTCATCCTGTCCCATTTGTGGCTTAGTTCTGTTCATTTAATCACTCACTCACTCACTATCCTGTGTTTATTTGTCATCTGCTGCGGGTGTCCCAGGTACTGGGGTAGGCAGCAGGCGGCCAGCATTTTTGACTCCTAATCTCCATTCCGTCCTGTTATGTGGGTCAGTCCGGTCTAGGTTCCAAGACCTCCGGTCACTCCTGACGCATTCAGACCAGGTCTTTCTGGGTCTCCCTCGTCCTCTAACGCATGGCACAGACAAGTTCAAGGTGTCGTAGATGCACGAAGTTGCACGTGTCACATGTCCAAACCATCTTAAGCGTCTGGTACGCACGGCCTCGGTCACCTCCTGTATTCCAAGCCTATCAAGCAGCGACTCAATTGGGATCTCGTCGTCTGGCTTGACGCCACAAAACCAACGGATCATGGCCCTGTCATTTCGTCGAAGCTGCTGTAGGTCTGGGGCTGCAGGTGCCCAGGTTTCACTGCCATGCAGAAGAGCTGATCGGATACAGGTGTTGAAAAATTTTCCCGCGTGTCTTGAGGGTTACATGCTTGGAAGTCAGAAGTGGAAGAAGCTTCTTGAACTTCCCCCAGGCAGTGCAGCATCTGGTGATGATCGCCAACTCGCAGCCGCCTCCAGCACACAGCATGTCGCCAAGATAGCAGAAGCTGGCCTCCACGTCCAGCATAGCACCATCGACATCCACTTGGGTGAATGGTCTACCATCGATTGGCCTAGCCCTGCCGTTGCATCTGTGGCACACGTACAATAATGTTTTTACAAAATGTATTTTAGTGTGCTTGGTACTAATTTTAGATTTGTTTGCTTGTTTTCATTTCATTTTGTTATACTAATTTATCGTATAAAATAAAACTTTTGAAATGACAAATGAAATATTTATGTACATGTAATATTTACATATCATTGTTAGAATCAACTTTTTAAATTTTTTTATTATTATCCCAGATGTATCATCTCTACCCCCGCTCTCATTTTACTTTATTCTTTGCTTTCAATGAAATAACTTACAAGAGATTAGTTTTATGTGTACACATCCAAAATTTGCCATTCATGCAGCATAACAATAAAAGAGTTTTTTTTTTGTTATGTACTATAACATGAAAATGTATTCAGAATTCAAAGTTTGGACCACACACGTACATACAAGTGCAGAAAAAAAAAAGTTTGGCATAATATAATAAAATAATTTTATTATTTCCATACTGCCGTCAAGTAGCCCTGCACTTTTCTCTCTGTTGTATGCTATTTTTGGTAACACTACGCAAAAGTATTCATCTCTCATGCACCTCTTCATCCATATCTGTTGTTTCTGTTGTTTCCTGTTCCAGTTTGTGGTGGTCACGTTCTGGGCCCTGTTTGCCGTGGATCGAGAGCTGGTGTTTCCTAAAGCCCTCGACAATCTCGTGCCGTTCTGGCTCAACCACATGCTGGTCAGTTGTTATTGCGCTTTAAGAGTTATCCCCACCTCCCTTTCCTTTTTTTAAGCCTTTTTAATTTCTGAGAATGTATAATCTTTGCTGTTCTTACTTTCATATAGTTTTCTGTACTTTTCTTTACCCAAAAGAAAAACGGACAATGCTTTATCAATTTTGTTACAGATGTAAAATTGAACTTAGCAAGATGTTTAATTGGCAGTGCTTTGAGTTGCTGGACTTACCATTTATTGAAAATTTGTTGAAATTGTTTGAAGAGCTTCATGTAATTCTTGCAGCACAGATTTCACACCCTTACTCTCACCCCAGGATAAGAAAATGTGGCCAACACTCCCCAAGCCAACAATCAGACAAGGAATGTTTCCAAACATCAGGCTCACGTTTTCAGCATGGCTTTTATATATTATGAAACTAGAATAGCAAGAGATTGCAAATAATTTATGGCTAGGGCAATAGGAGCTAGAAGTATTAATTTCTTTTTTAATAATTAATTCAAGTGGAATTGGAAGTAAATTGGCAGCAAAAGGCAGTTATAAGGCCTATATTTTGTAAATATCTGACAATGATTTTTAACAGTCTTTTCTTCTTTTTATGTAATTAGAACAAAAAAGAAGAAAAAAAGACTAGTGATTCTCAGAATCTTGTAAACATGTAAAATGATGCTTATTATTGTATGAATGTATTGTTCCTCCCAGCACACGGCTGTGTGTCCATTCCTGCTGCTGGACAAGTACCTGGTCCACCACCAGTACCCGGCCAGGCACAAGGGCATCCTCACCGCCTGTGGTCTCTCGCTTATCTATCTTGTCTGGTAAGACTAACGTCCATCTTGGGGCCCGTCCACAATATAGCTTATATAGTGCTGCTGTTGGACGTTAAGCCAACCCAACCAACCAACCAACCTTTAGGATTTTAGACATTTTTTGTGGTCATGTTAACCATAAAAATTGGTGTCTATCATGTAGACCTGTATGATTTTTTGGTTGGCTATCATACACTTTGTGTAGCTGATGGGTAAATGCACAGAATTGTCAAAATTTCTGGTTTTGAGATAATGAGTAAATCATGACATTTTTCTCTGTTTTATAAGTCTGAAACGGTGAACCTTTAAAATTTTTCTTTTAAAAACTAGTAGAGATTTTCAAAGAATTTATTAATTCCACAGTAAAATTTTGGATTTTTCCATACTTTTCCGAGGCCTCTCGGCATTCTATATCGCAACGAATTACTTCCAGAGGCAATTCATTCTCCAGGTGTAACTCGTATAGAGTCATAAGGAATTGATTTTTTATTCTAGATAGACAGCTCAGTTGATAATCACTTCTAGATACTGTAGATATAACCTATCCAATTAAACCAATGGCATTACACTCATGGGAAAGGTAATTAACCAGTGGAATAACACTTATAGCAAAGGGAGTTAACCAATAGAATGTCACTCATGGGAAAGGGAGTTAACCAATGGAATTGTTGCTCATGGGAAAGGGAGATAACCAAGAGAATGTCACTCACAGAAAAGGGAGTTAATTGCTGGCGTAATACATATGAAAAAGGGAGTTAACTTATGACATGATACTAATGAAAAGGGATCTAGCTTATGGTTTAATACTTATGAAATATAGAGTTCACTGTTACTAGCCTTATGCTAATGAAAAGGGAAGTTAATTCGTGATGCTTCCAAAAAGGGAAGTTAACTGGTTGTAATGCTAATGAAAAGGGGAGTTAACTGGTTGTAATACTAATGAGAAGGGGACTTAACTGGTTGTAATGCTAATTGACTTAACTGGTTGTAATGCTCACGAAAAGGGGAGTTAACTGGTTGTAATGCTAATGAAAAGGGGAGTTAACTGTTTTTAATGCTAATGAAAAAAGGAGTTAACTGATAGTGTTATCACATTATACAAAGTGCCAGTGTCAACATATTTTGTCACCTACCCTTGAGTATGTCATGTCGTTGTGATTTATCAAAAACATTCATGTTGTATACCCCCCCCTCCACCCAGGATCCTGTTCATCGCGTACTACGAGGGTTTCTGGGTGTACCCAGTGCTACAGGTGCTGGCCATGCACGAGCGAGCCATCTTCATCAGCGTGTGCATCTCGTTCTTCGCCTCCTTCTACATCCTGGGAGAGGCTTTGACAAAGTTTTTCTGGGGTAAGTTCTACATTCTGGGAGAGGCTTTGACAAAGTTTTTCTGGGGTAAGTTCTACATTCTGGGAGAGGCTTTGACAAAGTTTTTCTGGGGTAAGTTCTTCATTTTGGGTGAAACTGACAAAGTTTATCTGGGGTAAGTTCTACATTCTGGGAGAGGCTTTGACAAAGTTTTTCTGGGGTAAGTTCTACATTCTGGGAGAGGCTTTGACAAAGTTTTTCTGGGGTAAGTTCTACATTCTGGGAGAGGCTTTGACAAAGTTTTTCTGGGGTAAGTTTCTTTCTGGGGTAAGTTCTACATTCTGGGAGAGGCTTTGACAAAGTTTTTCTGGGGTAAGTTCTACATTCTGGGAGAGGCTTTGACAAAGTTTTTCTGGGGTAAGTTCTTCATTCTGGGAGAGGCTTTGACAAAGTTTATCTGGGGTAAGTTCTACATTCTGGGAGAGGCTTTGACAAAGTTTTTCTGGGGTAAGTTCTTCATTTTGGGTGAAACTGACAAAGTTTATCTGAGGTGAATTACTCAAATGCTTTTGCCCCTGAATGGGTTTTTATTTTAAACATTAATATGATAATTATATCATCTACGAACCATTTCCCAACGCAAAATGTTTTTTAATTTTCTTTGTTTAGCCATAAGATTCCTTTTTTTTTATGTACTTTTTCAATACATGTTATTCTATTGTGTGATAGAAAATAGAGCTTCTATGGACTTATGATAGGTTGCATTGTTGCGTTTACTTAAAAACAGTATTTAAAAGGTCAAGTAGGGAATATTAAACTTTATCTTAAACGTTTTAATTATAAAATTGTTTTTTTAGAAAACATAAAATGGGAAATCCAGACATTTTTATTATTTTATAAAAAATTTATTGAAACATAATATCCTTTGTTTAATACTATCTATGCATTTCCTGTTTACTTAGTTATTGTTATGAGGGATATGATAACCATATTTCGCATAAGAATCCATGGGCACATATTACAGTTATGTAAAATCTTCTGAAGATTTGAGTTTTGTGATTAAATTTCAACGTCCATTATTTTTTTAACTGGACAAAGAATTACTGATGACCATGATATATTATTTTTTTACTGCAACTTAAGGCTTACCTACAAAAACCCTACTTTACATCTTTGTCACTCTTGAGTTCAGTAGATACAGACCTGAATATTCCTTAATTCTTGTAACTCCACAGGCAAGGCCAGCAAAGCCAAAATGAGCCCAAACTCCAAACGGAAGTGACTGACTGCTAATCTGATAGGCACTATTACAAGACACATTCCTCTGGTTCTTAAGGTAGAGATTTTAACGTATGAGATTTGCTTCACAGCCATATTGTTAGCGTTTTGTTAGCAGTCAGCCATCTTGAAACTCATTGAGCGATTGTCTTGATATTTATTGAGGATGTTGTGAATGTGTCAATAATGCAAGTCGGAGATTAATTTTTTTATTCAATAGTTTACAATTTATTTGGAAGGTAATTTTAATTGCTTTTGAATGTGAGTGCTTAGATGATGTCCACATTGAAAATGCCTCCAAGGAAGTGTCATATTTATAATGTAATAAAAGTAGAGTAAGTTATGGAGTTGTTCAACTGTTATACAGTTATGTTGATTGACGGATACTTGAGAGAGTGGTAGCTGTTGCTCAAGTTTTTCTCCAAAAGAAACATGTCGGTGTAACTGTTCAGGTGCAATATAGAAAAATGAAACCGTAGAATAATATAAGTGGTACATGTATTCTGCTCTCTTTTTATAATTATTTTATTGTGTTTTTGTGCCTAGGTTATAATCTAGAGCAGATGTGGTTTTCTAAAGAGATTCCTATTGCTTTTCTATCCATTTATTTATTTGTTTTGCATTCATTGTTGTCTGTGATTTAACTGTGGTGCAGTTTTTCTTACTAACCTTTTTTTACTTCATTGCCCTAGACAATTGTATTTTACTCAGAGTCTTTTCATATTGTTTTCTTGTGTGGTATAAGTTTCTTAAGTATTTTACTTAAGAATGTTTTTATATTGTTTTACTGAGGTGTAGAAATTCAGTATACTTTTTTCATTTTGTGGCATATATTTTATGCGCCAGACAGCTGAAAATAAAAATGTCAAATCAAATTCAACACCAAAGGACTATGGAAGTTGCAATATTTTAGATAGACAAACTTGTATCTAAAATTGTATGCAATGTTTTCCTCTTGTACATTGAAGATTTATTTTCTTTATTTACTACAGCTTAAAAATGAAAATCGTTGCACAAATCAAAAAAGAAATTTGATGGGCGGTGATGGCAGTTTTGTATCTTTTATATTTTTCTATTTTGTTTTGTATTATCACCAGAACAGTCCTTGGATAAAGTGTTTACTTTTTCCTATATAATAAGAATTTATGATAATGTTGTGCGTATACATGTTTACTTTTTTCAAAGCAAGAGTTTGGTGTAAACCAGAAGTATGATACAAGTTGAAATAACAGATATATGTTGGCTGATTTAACAATTTTTTAACGCTTTTGAGATGTATCTATTTTTAAAATAATAATATATATTTATTTATTCTCTCTCTCTTCTCTCTCTCTCTCTCTCTCTCTCTCTCTCTCTCTCTCTCTCTCTCTCTCTCTCTCTCTCCATTAGGTAGTTTAGTGAAAATTTCAAACTTAACCAATGGGAAAATTGGAACAAGTTTAATCCATTTTGTTAAAGCTCTTAGAAGTGTGAACATGAATCTGTTTGGATTATATTGATATCTTTGTTTGTTAAAAGCTATGAATTTTTTTTCTGATTTATTTTCACCCCCATTTTGTATCAAATTTAACACAGAAATTTTGTGCAGTTTTCCACATGGTTTACATAAAAGATATCCTAACTTTGTAACCAATGCAGATATTCTGAAGTATATGTAAAAATGTAGGTTTTTATGAAGAATAACATTATTAACACAATAAAAGAACTGCACATATTGAAATGAAGATAAATTTGTTGGCTATGATGTATGAGGTCACATAAAAGTTTATAACCACATTGATTAATTATTTGTTGCAATAAAGGTTCGGAGATGGTTTTACTAGACAGCTTGGTAACATGTAATATATATACTCTTAAATAAGCTTTTTTTTTTAAGCAATGGGTAATACCGTAAAGCAAACATTTGTGTGTGTATGTGTTTTTACAAACTTCATACCGGTATCTATTTATTAAAAATCAAAATGTTCTGCGTCACGCTTAATGTGATATTTACTTTGTACCATCACCAGATTTTGCCCTTCCTGTATTTGTGTATAACTTTATAAGGAGACTAGGTTGTATTGAAATGCTTTCATTTAAATTTATAATTGGACAATAGCCCTTCTTAAATTCTTTTTTTGTAATATATATGGTGTGTTGCTTCTGCACTCAGTGAGGTTATACATTTATTGCAATTTACAAAATGTTTGTAATTGTATATTTACCTTTTGTGCATTTTGAGAATAAAAGATTCAACGTTTTTTAAAATAAATGTTCAATCCTTTAACTTTTTCTCTTTGGGAGTAAAATTCGACTTCTAGCACTTTTCATAAATATGAGAGTGTGCGAAATTTACCAAAGTTTTTTTTACCTTTAAATTACATACTTTAGAACAACATGGTCACATTAATTTCTTTAACTATCAATACGGATAGAGTAAATTTGGATGATGAAAACTGAACCTCCAACTAGCACATAGACCAAATATGAGATGACGTCTGAGACACATGTCGATGAGCTCATGAACAAATGAACAATGACTTATAAAATTCAACATGGGTACATCTACATTAAAAAAAAATGGTTGCTACTATTGTAAATCTAGTTTAAGCCTCTTGATTCTCTGTGGAATATATGGCCATTGCAAATCCTCTCCACTGAACCTTGTTCTGGCTGGTCCTTTTCTGGGCCATGTTGTACCAGCGGTTTTTATCTCGGCATGCCCACACACCCAGCTTATTGACACATAACTATGAGAGTTAATGAGAATATTAACACTAACAGGATCTTCTCTGAATGCCGTCAGAACACCAATACTAGGCACCTCAATCTAGACGACTTTTCTATAAATCATCCGTTGGAGATTTCAACAAGCCAGTAACATGGAGAATGAGCAAATGACCACAAGTGGAAAATCTAATTAAACATCTATCACAAACTACTCCATGCGTTTAAAGCCCAAATACACTGGGAAGGAGGAGGGATAGTTATCGTATCGGTGCCAAAACACGGTTAATCTTTGACTTTTGACCTCTGACCATTGTCAATGCAAAACAACAACAAACGACCTAACTTTCACTTTCTGCACCTCATAACAAAAATGGCCGTTACCGGTGTCCAGACCGTATTTCATCTTCTTGTTTTTCTTGTCTTCCTTTACAGCTCATACTATGAGTGGTTTCATGTGGAAATCGTCACTGGACCTTTCGGAAAATTGTATTTCTTAACTTATTGGAATGCGGTTAGTTCCCTACATAAATCTAGATTTATCTACCTAGATCTAAAATCTAGATCATAGATTTCAAATTCTCCAGGCTAGACTAGATCTAGATCTTAATCTATAAAATCTAGATTCTGGATAAGATCTAGATCAGCTCTTATATAGATTTGTGTATTGTATAATCTAGATATAATTATTTTACCGAAAGATGTATCCCCATAGCACCTATCATCATGTAATCTAAATTACATCCATGGGCTATCTATATTGATCTAACACTTGCATTTAGTCTGAGAGTCAGTCGGTTGGTCTCTTTTCAATGGGCACTATATAAATAGACCAAGATCTAGATCTAGGGTCGTAAGGACAATTTTGTGGTTAGCTTACGACCTTTTGTAAGATATGGAAAAAAGAAGGCTTACAATGAGTCGTAAGCTGATCCCGAGTGTTTCTTTCAAAATTTAAGTGTTTTTCTCCAGATACAATTTTTTGGTAGACGGTCAAATAAAAAAGGCCCTATCCTAGTTAGACATTTGCTATATATATTAAGTCTGAAGAAAGATTGTAAACAATCCCTAATAGACATATATAAATTGTGATACCCAGTGTTAAATGTCCATTGTTTGAACAGAAACACTCAATATAGCGTGTAACTAAAATTTTGACAGACACACTAGTCTACAGACTCACTCTTTAGAAGTGAGCAGGCAATCCAAATTTGAATCTCAGCTGTTTGCTGGCAGTTTTTGTCATACATATGAGAGCAATTGCATTTTTTTTTAAATTATTGTAGCTCCAATGATTGAATTTATCTTCATCACAATGCTTTGTGTTTTCTAAGATTTTTTTTCCTGTATTCCCAGTGCCTGCAAACAGTGTACTATGCCCTTTGTTTTGCAAGTGACATCAACTCAGATCAACGCAGTAATTCCAGGCTGAAAAGATGGCGTGATCACATGCATGCATCAGTGGCTTTTCCGTTAGGCACGGTAAGGAAATTCTGCTGCATTTTGTCATAATAGACTATTTAGAGATTAAAAATACTACTCATTAACTGTCCAGGGTTAAACCATACTATTCTCTCTTTCATAAAAAAAAAAAAAAACACATGTAAGTCTGCCAGGTCTAAAGCTCATAAGCACTGACTAAATTTTAAAATTTCAAAATGCAAAAAGGACACTTTAACACTGTCCACAATGTGCAATAAAAGTATATAGTGGTATTTACAAACTGCTCCTACATACACATACACGAACACAAACATCCAAGCTAGCTCACACAAAAATTAAAGTTGCTGACTAAAATCCTACCAAACAAGCAAAAAAATATTTGTCACTTTTTTGTTTTTTGTTAGCACACAAGTGCAATTATGAAAAAATGTTACACAAAAGTTTTGATGGAATAATTACTAAAAGTGGAAGGTATTGATTTGGTAACCCTCCTTAGTACAGTGCATTCATAAATGTACAGGTAAGACAAAATGATTAGCAATATATATATATATATATCAACAGACAATTTATCACTGTTGAGTTGGTGAGTTGATTTAACATCCAAAATCAGCACTATATAGGCTATATTGTGGACGGGCCCCAAGACTGACATCTGACAATTGTATGTGCTGCCACACACGAGACAGAGTGGGGATACCATGACTCCTGTCTCAGCCGATCACATTAAACTGACACCGACCCAACCAGTAGGGAGTGCAATCGCCAGGACTCAAACCCGGACCTATTGCGCCGTAAGCCAATGTTCTACAAATTTAGGGATTTTTATCTGTTCATAGAGTGTATGGTATTGAGTCTGAGTCTGAGATTGT
>RQTK01000069.1:284774-289774 GCA_003991915.1 Elysia chlorotica | reverse complement strand
AATACCGGTACTGCCACATTGTGTCAGAGTTTTTTTCACAGGTAGGAAGTGGTAGCACAATATATGCTGAAAAAAAAACAAAGAAATCATTTCTGTAAACACCATTTATGTGCACAGGCAGAGTGGATTTAACCTTGGAATTCAATTATTCTTACAATTCAGTGGTGCCAATTCCAAAACTTATCTTAGAATGGAATCCATATAAAAACCAACCTTTTCTGACCTCTTTCAGGGCTGGTTCTCAGGTGGAGACCGCTGTTTTAACCTCACTCCACCAGGCCTGCAGGATCCATGTTGAACAACGCACTGTTGACGTATTGTTGGGACTTTGATGTTAATTCGGATTTTATTTTAGATTTAATCTGAAACTTATTGAAGAAGATAATGTTGCATTGCTCAATAGGGTAATGAAACATTATCTACGATAGCTCAAAGCATTGATTCATGGTACATGTACTATAACCATAAGCCTTAGTCATATATGTTGTTTTACTTATGTTTGGGGTCTTTTTGAAAGGTCTGTGGTTTTATGGCTTTTACTTTTGAGCTTTACAGCTGGTTTGTGGTGTTTCTGTTTTGAAAATTTCAAGGACATTTCATTTTTTTTATTTTCCTTTCCTAGACAGAAATACCTTAATCCAGTTATTTTGTTCATTATTATTCATTTTATTTTTTAGTTTTCATTGTTGTGTTAAAAATAATTTTTTTTTTTAAAGTTTATAAGTTGCTTGGCACTTTGTTTTCTTTGTTTTCTTTGATAGTGTTCAGTGAGACATTATCAGGATATGTGCACTCTTGGGCATTAATTCTTTTTCACTTATCGAGTACATGACACTTTGTTTCATTCTGATTTTGCTTTAGTTTAAAGTATTAATGCTAGAACAAGGAGCATTTCCTATATAAATAAATGCATGAGCAAAAAAGCATATGTTTTGGAAGATGTAGCTTGGACCGTAGAGTAATGGATTCTCTTTAAGTTTATTTTCTCCAGTAAATACAGTAGTGCATACTTACAACGGCACCCACTGCAGTGGTACCATTGCTGCAGCGGAACATTTCAAGAATAAGATACAGTGATGGGATTGATAAGCTCACTGATGAATGAAGTGGAACTGGAACTCAAAACAGAGAGAGAGAGAGAGAGAGAGGGTGCTGTCACCGGAGTAAAAATGACTAAACAAGTCCCGGATATCCCACTGGGGGTCCTATCACCACAGTAAATATGACTAAACAAGTCCCAGATATCCCACTGGGGGTCCTATCACCACAGTAAATATGACTAAACAAGTCCCGGATATCCCACTGGGGGTCCTATCACCACAGTAAATATGACTAAACAAGTCCTGGTTATCCCAATGAGGGTCCTATTACCACGTAGGATCTTTGTTGAGAACCTGTGGAACAATAGACTGCGACAGGAGAGACTAAATCTATGTTTAACTTTAAAGCTGTTATCCACACCTTGATACATGTACCTGTGAGAAGTGTGTTAGTAGCTAGAAATGTAAATTGACTATTATTACAACTTATGTTTGAATACTTTTTGGTGTATGATGTTGTTATGATTATGGGAGAAATCCCAACCAGATGCTTGCGCGTGTGACTGTGATACATGCACGTGTAATTTCATGATGCGTGTATGTATTGTATATGTGCATATGCCAGAGTTATGGCTCTCTGAGAATTTGAGAATAGTTTTATTCAATTTTATAACGGTAATTGAAATTTTTTACTTTGAAGATAACAAAATAAAATTATACTTCTAATGCTTCTCTTTTCTATTGGTTTTCTTTGTTTTTTATTTATACATCATTTATACGTATATGTTTTTTGTGTGTGTTTAAATGGGGGTTTTTTATGTCAAAAGTAAATGTACCATTTATATTCATGGTTTCTGGTTCGACCCCATTTCGTGTACATTTTTTGTCAGATTTCATCCCCTACTGGTTGGATCTTTGTCACATAATGTGACGGCTGAGACAGGAGTCCTGAATCCCTGCTCTTCCATTCTGTTTTTATGTGGCAGCCCATACAATTGTCTGACGTTGGTCTTGGATCCGCTTCTGTGTACGAGTCCACAACCATCTTTGGGAACCTAGCAGGGATCTTCTCTCCTGCAAAAAATGAAGGCTGTGGCGTATATATAAGCTTAGTGAGGCACGTGTGCCACTGTTGGACATAGACCTATGCCTCAAGTATGGAGTTATTGGAGTGTCATCTCTAAACAAGGACTGGACATTGTGTCTTTGATCAATCTCTGATTCTCATAGATTTTATCCATAGAAAAAAAAAATCTATTTTGGTGTTATCATGTTTTTTTCTTTTAACTAATTTATTTACTTCATGTATTATATTATTTTTATTTATTTATTTATTTTCATCTCTTTCTTCTTCTCATTATTATTATTATTAGAAGTGTTTGTTTGAACCAAGCCCCGACCAGGTTTATAAAAACTGTCATCTCATCACGGCTAACCTCTTTCATCTTAGACGTGGTTTCATTCTGGTTATATAGCACAGAGGTACTCTCTGTCTGGCGGTTTTTTCTTCCCTTCCAAGTTATTGCGGGTTTGTAAGCCAACTTGTCTTGAAATGTAACAGGACGAAACAAAATCATAAATGTACATCTACATGTAGTAGGATTATTTGCTGGAAAGTAGATCAATTTGCTTAACATCTGCGATTGAGAGTATAATTTACGGACCGAAATCGAGAGAAGAGAGAGAGATACGTTGCAACAGACAACCAAAATCGCAGATCTATCTATCCACTTAATCCTTCGCACATAAAGGCCCATGTATTATTTCCATGGCCAATAGATCTTGATTCTAGTCATATCTCGACACTTCTTCTCTTCGATAAGCAGATTAATGCTGCCATCATGGCCATTGGCTAACACAGTCTATATAATCTTGGTGAGCACTATCTCTTTGGCAGCACAGCTGTTCCAGTTAGGGCCCTCGCTCAACACTGTTATAAGCTTAGTATAAAACTATAAGAAAGGAGAAAAGACCCCCCCCCCCCCTCCCTTAAAACCAGTTACATACCACAACGGTGAGACCATTTTCTGAGCTTATGAGACTTGAATATCGCGTGAGCAGAGTGCACGGGATAGTGGAACTCGTGAGCCTTTTTCTTCGATGTCTAGAATCCGACAGGTGCTGTGTTCTTCCTCTCCCTCTTTCACCCTGTGTTCCAGCAACTGTCTTCAGTCGATTGTGAGGATGCTGAGAGTAAGGTCGACAGAACCAGCGCAGGTAGTGAGTGGTCTAACGGATTTAGATTTACTCACTCGACGGACGTTTCTTTACTTGTGACAAAAATAGCTTTGGTTTTGTATAGATTATTCATTTACGTGCAAGTTGGTCTAAACGGCAATTTATCATTATATTTTATACGTGTGTGGGCTACCGTATGTTCTAAAAAAAAAGTCAGTAACTTAATGTGTACAAAACTTTTCAGATGCCTAACTGTGTTAAATTTAACCTTGTTCCGCCAATGCTCCTTCTCACATCCGCAGAAGATTTTTAAAAAGCCAAAAAAAAAAACAAAACAAAAAACACGTAGATTAGCGCAAAAACATGGAAGGAAAGTAAAGTTAAATTAAACATCTACCGCACGGCGCGCACCTTGCAAATTTCAATACAATTTCACTAGGCTATATTTACCCTATGCGAGATATGATGCTTAGCCATCGCTAATAATAGGACTCTAACCTGTACTGCACTACACCAGGTATAGACGTATAGTAGATAACATTATAGCAGTTCTATATATTCTGTTCAAGAAAAGTACCTGGTAAAATAGTGAAGTACAAATTTTGCTAAGACAAGAGTTACAAGATCCTAACTTAGGAGGAGACTATCCCTATCTACAGAATGTGGGGCCATGTTCACTGATTCCTGAGCAACCTCTCTCTCTCTCTCTCTCTCTCTCTCTCTCTCTCTCTCTCTCTCTCTCTCTCTTACCCGCAGCACTAGAACAGGTATAGACGTATAGTAGACAACATTATAGTAGTTCTATATATTCTGTTAAAGAAAACTGGCTGGTAAAATAGTAAAGTACAATTTTTGCTGAGAGGTACAAGATCCGAACTCAAGAGGAGACATCCCTCATCTACAGAATGTCGGGCCACTCTTCTCTCTCCTCTCTCTCTCTCTCTCTCTCTCTCTCTCTCTCTCTCTCTCTCTCTCTCTCTTTAACTTCCTGAGATTATAAACAATCAAGTTGGTTATAAATTTCTCCCCGATGCAGGCAGCAATTGTTTATTTATAAACAAAGGTGGTTTATATGAGAGTGGAGATTTTATGAAGATCCTTAGCCTAGAACCTACGTCACGAAGTGGAATTTATAATCATTTTAATGCTTTTCTCTGTAGCGCTATTCTAGCTAGAAGATGGTGTGTGTGTGTGTGTGTGTTAAATGATTTGAAGCCTGCATCTTTGAGTTAATAACTTTATGTATTTTCAGGCTTGCTTCATCCCACCAAGTGTCTATAGAATAAACTATAATCTAACCATTGTGAAGTAATTCTTGTCTATAAAAACAAACCATTAATTTAGTTTGGTTACCATCAGTGAAACAGAAAACTTAGTTCTCTGCTGGGCACTGTCTTGTGAAGCTGGACATTCCAGCCAAACGTGGATAAATTGTTTCCAGATGTTTTTGAAAGTGAGTACATAGTACATAGTACGTGTAGTACAACCTACTACATGAATGTGCCTGGGCGGCGAGTGGCCTGAAGTCGGCAGTGACCACTGACCACTGACCAGTTGGTGTCTCCCAAGTTCTGCCATGGCGGGGAAGTGTTGCTGTGGGACCGGCTGTAATCTCCGCGTCTTTCTGGTCGTCGTCCTTGTGAGTAGTAGTAGTAGTAGTAGTAGTAGTAGTAGTAGTAGTAGTAGTAGTAGTAGTAGTAGTAGTAGTAGTAGTAGTAGTAGTAGTAGTAGTAGTAGTAGTAGTAGTAGTAGTAGTAGTAGTAGTAGTAGTAGTAGTAGTAG
>RQTK01000069.1:240257-280273 GCA_003991915.1 Elysia chlorotica | reverse complement strand
TGTAGTAGTAGTAGTAGTAGTAGTAGTAGTAGTAGTAGTAGTAGTAGTAGTAGTAGTAGTAGTAGTAGTAGTACTACTAGTAGTAGTAGTAGTAGTAGTAGTAGTAGTAGTAGTAGTAGTAGTAGTTGTTGTTGTTGTTGTGGTAGTAGTAGTAGTAGTAGTAGTAGTAGTTGTTGTTGTTGTTGTCCAGTTATAGCAGCAGCAGCAGCACATGTGGTATTATCAGGTCTACCTTTCCCTTTTATTCATTAAACTATGGACAAAAGATTGGTAAACAGAGTGGGTTTACAATAGGCAGTAAACCTAAATAATGGTAAACTCAAAGAATTTTAAGTTCTAATATGCGGGTTGAAACTTTTTTTTGTTATAATGGATGAGGACATAAAAATCATATCAAGAAAATTAAGCTGTGTTTTTTTTTTTTCTCACTCTACAAAAATCTTAGGTCGGTGAAAGAGACACTCTGTTCTAGTAGGCCCTATATATGGGGCGGCATGAGCATAGAGCGAGATGGATACCTGGATAGTGTTCGATCACACTCTCACCGACAAAACCAGCTGGAAAAAATAGACAATTTTACTGTTTAGACACGTAATAAAGAACCCGTAGCCTATATAATTATAGCCTACCAATAAAATGTAAGACTATAAGAGTCTCGGAAAATGCAGCTGTTAGACTAGCGTTGATTGTACATGTATGTGGTTTTTCTATAAACTACACTTTGCGAACGTGATACATTCATTTAGGGTTGATTACCACCCACGTTATATTGCGTTTTTGCAAATTTGTTTTCAAAATTGTTAATTTTGTTGTTATATTTTTTGTTGTTGTTGGTGTTGTTGTTGTTGTTGGTTGTGGTGGCGTGGTGGTGGTGGTGTTATTGTTGCTGGTGGTGGTGTTATTGTTGCTGCTTCTCTTACTGACGGAAAACTGAACCGTATAAATTTATCTTGGAGTGGAGAACATGAATCGAATAAAAAAAAAAAAATAACGACCAGCATTCTTATTGTATCAAACCTCATTATAATAGGCTCAATTAATAATGCGATTAAAAAAAAAGACCGTTTTGTCCTAAGCACGAGCAAACTTTGGCTAGCGTCTGCTTTAGAGTTCAAAGTTCAGGACAAAAGTAACGGTCCTCGGCTCCTCGCACAGGCGAAGAATAATTATTATCATCACATTGTACAAATTCAGTTAACACATCTAAACCTAGATCTAGCTTTAGAGCTTAGTATATATCCGTTGCAGGCAATTCAAAAAGACAACTAAGATCTAATACTTGCAAGTAACTTTCGACTTGAGTAAACGGGAAGTCTTCTGACTTTTCAAGATTAGAAACTACAAGATCATCCGACTGTCTAGAATCTAGTGATACTCATTGTAAAACCTCTATAGATTCCATTCCAAGATACTCTCAAACCGATCAGAAAATACGTTTTCTAGATCTAGAAATCGAATATGTCAGAAGTGTTACCAAGGTTTCTCCAACTTTCTCAAAGAGTAGTGCGTATCCTTGGTTGCAATCCAGGGCCTGCAACATTGCAAGGAACCAACACGTATCTTGTTGGCACTGGCAAAAAGTAAGTTTGGTTACACAATAGAGATCTAAGCCTTGTGGAGACAACCTCCCACCCCCCTGGTTTTACAGATTTTCTTTTTTTTTTTTATAGATCTAAATCATGTAGAATCTGTTTTGGAAATATGACTTCTCTTGGATAGGACAAATTGAATCTTAGGAGGCGTACAAACTTAAAATAGTTCCTGCCTTTAAACTGGTCCTCTGGGAGAGAAGAAAATTATGTTCCTTGGAATTCTGTGCTCTAATGCGAGAAGAAGAAAAAATGAGCCTGCGAGTCAATGAAGAGGTGATCAGTCGCTGAAAATGTTAAAATATAGATCTAATCTTTTGTGATTTTTTTTGTCCCAAGGTTACCATATAAGTGACACATATTTGTTCATTTTTTTAAACAGGGAACCAGCTGAGATTACGACTGCAGACAAATCTCTGGACTTAATCTAAGACAACTACTTGTACTACAATTTATATTTCTGTCCCGTTGCTGTCTTGGTGCAGGCGCATTCTGATCGACACTGGCGACGCGGACGTGCCCGAATACCTGGACCTGCTGAAGTCGTCGCTGGAGAAACTCTCCGTGGGCGTCCAGGAGATTGTCGTCACGCACTATCATCACGACCACGTTGGCGGGGTGGACGGCGTCTGCCGCACTCTGGGCGAAAGTAGGTCACAGCTCTCTGGGGCTTGTCTCAGTGTGTATCTCGGGACTTAATTTTTTTACTACACATTGTTTAGATTTTAAAGTAATAGTGATTCATCTTCTGCTGGTCCATTATACATTTTCTTTGTCTCTTGTGTTTAATAAATGACATTAAAACAGTTTATGTTTACCCAAAGAAATGTTCTTAGTTGATATTAAACTTTTTGGTTGGATATGCTTCTTTGTGTTGACCTGATGTTTTTACATGTACTAGCATTTTAAAACTATTGGATGGGTGAACATAAAATTATGTCCATTTTGTATCCCTGTTTTGTTCAGAGTTCAAGACATCCAAACTCAAGAGACAAACGGAACCAGATGTTCCTCTGAAGGAAACTTCGTACAGCTTTGTGCAGGACAGACATGTGTTCACCACAGAGGGCGCCACGCTGAGGTATGTGGTTGGTTTCGTAACTCTGTGATTTGGACGATAGTTGGACACAGCGTTCAAACATACAAGACTCTGTCGTTAGATCCTCTTGGTGTACTCTTGATGTGATGATGAGTTCATGGCTGATGCTGTCATGCATCGTCCAATTGTTTTCATGCATCAGCAGATTCAGTTTAGGGCTTCTCTTTTCCATCTGAATATCACCTTTGTGTCTTCTACTTTAAATTCAATCAGGTCATAATGCCAACAGCATGGGCTAGCTAGTTGCCAAAAGTCTTTCCTCACTTGCATATTTTTTTTTGTATGCCTCGCATAAAACCTATTTATTATTGGGGTAGATATTTTATTTGAATGCCTCATGTTGCTGCGGTTACTTGTGCTCAGATATGTCCCACTTTGATATAGATGTACAAAAAATAAATCTATAGTCAAAACCAGGGCTCAATTCTTGCTGCTGACTTACATTTCTGGGTTGTCCTTCTTTTTCCATTCCTTATATTTTGTTTTTGACATTTCTCTCACGTTTCATGACAACTGTAACGACCATCTACAAATGTAAAGTTATTATTAACAGAACTGCTCTCCTTGTACATTTATGAGAACATAAATGCATTTCATTCGAAAATCTTACGTGCAAAAAATTACTACCCAGAAACATGTTTTGCTATCCAAAAGTGAGTATGTTTCATAGGAACTAGCGGAGAGAAAGACTTGTAGAGGACTGCATCTCTGAAACCTCCCTGGCAATTTTAAGCTTGAAATTCCGGCCCACCAAACGTTTTTGCACAAATTTTGTGTACAGATATGTTGGGCCTTAAATCCTTAGCATGCCTTTCAGATAAGGTCACGTGAGCCTTGTGTACGGGATCAGGCAACACAACCAGCTGGTGTTCTAGCATAGCCTCTCAAAACCGTCTTAGTTTGCAGCTAAGGAAACCATCAATAGCAAATAGTTTGAATCTGTGATCGGTCACACCATTTCCGTTATTATTTATCAGTCTTTGATCACTGAGGAACTAAGTGTCTTCCCCCCCCCCCCCCCCCGCCCTTCCCGGGGTCACCCCGGCGCCGGGCCCCCAGTAAAACGAGTCTTCCCCCCCCCCCCCCTCCTGCTCTTTCAGGGTTCACCACGGACCAGGGCACACAGAGGATCACATGACCTTGATGCTGGAGGAGGACGGAATTCTCTTCTCAGGGGACACAATCCTCGGGGGATCCACCACGGTGAGCCTGTGGCCTTTCATTCGCTTTAACAAGCTGCTCAACGCTACTCTCCAAATGGTTTCACAATAGACATGACAATAATAACTATTGAGCCACTTCCCCAATCACCATTCTGGGAATCTGAAATGAAAATTTGAACTTAAGAATTCTTATTTTTACTTACTGGTTCGTTTGCGTTTTTTTTGTTTTGTTTTTTAGATCCATGAATTGCAGAATATGAGTCACACAATGGTTTGGGAAGCTTTCCACGCCCCAACTTTATAATTTTTTATTCATGAATAAAACAGATTCAAACTACCACTACCAGTATTAATTTTTAGTTTTGGAGCAAACTTACAAAAAAGTTGTTTCTTGGACCTATCGTAACCCATCCCATGTGTCCACCCGTGCCAGATAATCGAGGACCTGCACGAGTACATGCGCACCCTGGATAGTCTGCTGGAGCTCGAGCCGCGGATCATCTATCCGGGTCATGGCCCTGTGGTCAATGACGCGACCGAGACGATCCGCCAGTACATCCAGCACCGAGCCAACCGCGAGGCGCAGATTGTCGGCTTCCTCAAGGACAATGCGGGGACGGAGCACACGGCCATGGACATAGTCAAAACAGTGTATAAGGTGAGAGAGGGATCTTCTGTCCTAAGGAATGATATGCATATTGTTTTTTATTAACTTTTCTCCTATCTGACCAACACATTGGAAAATTGTAAGATATCAAATCTGGGATCTTAGGAATTTTCGAAAGTACCAGGTACCCTTAAATAGTGCTAACCCATAAAATAGGGCCTTGAATCATGTAAACTGCAAAAATCGAGTATTTAGTTTTCATAATACATGCATATTATTTTCAAGCTCTAAATGGTTAATGCTACTGTTCTCATTATCAATCCAACCTAACCTTCAGTCAGGGGTTGTTCTAAGAAATGTGATAATGTGTATTTATTTTATTTCTCTGTGGTGACAGGGGGTCCCTGAGAATGTTCACCACATGGCTGCTCAGAATGTCACTCTTCATCTCATGAAACTACAAAAAGACAAGATTGCAGGTTAGCCACTCTGTCTGTCTTTGTGTGTCTGTCTGTATTTCTCACAGTCTTCTCTCCGTCTCTCCCTCTCTCTCTCTCTCTCTCCCCTTTCTCTCTCACCTCTGCATGCTAAATGAAGCTGGAGAAAGGGGGGGGGGGGGGGTGTGAGTGACATCAGAAAATGTGCACAAGAGAGTGGCGGGACTGTTGGATTGAGGAAATGGTGTTTGCACTATCTAAATTTTGTTTTCATGTTGGGCTCAAAGCAGATGTGTTGTCAGGGTTCTCATTATTAGCTGGGTAGACTTTTTAGGGTTTTGTTATTTCCAAATTGATTTATTAGGCCCAATGAAAGATAAAGTGAGATTTTAAAATATCTGTGTATACAAACAGTCCCCCAAAAAGTTAAAAATAGGTTGTACTGCATTCTTCACAGCTTCTAGCGACGGCTGCAAGTGGACAGCTGGTTCCAACATTTGAGGGGCACGATCATTTGTGAAAAGCTCAAGCGATTTCTTGGTAAATTGTAGATGTAGCACCTCACTTTCAGTTTCAGGGCTTACTTTTCCTTGAATAACCAACTAACAAAAGGAGGGGTGTAAGAACTCCATAACACTTTCCATTATCTTTCTTTATTGGTATCGCTTCCTTATTGTTGTTGCTCTTTATGTTGTTTTTTTCTCATATATGAATGTAAGGCTCCGTGTTGTATTAGAGACTGAACCTCTCATGTGTTCAATGTTTCTTCACACACACACACTGTTAACAATAACAGCATCGATGAGCATTGACTTTTTTGTCCTGCCTGTCCCTCTATAGTTTTTTTTTTCTTCTCGTGTATGTGATAACAGTAAAAAGTAGACTGAAACACTATTCAAATATTAACTCTCCATTCATGTTTATTTTTCTAAAGTGAAGTGGCATTTGAATCGTCTCGTTTTAATTTTTTGTTTTGTGATTAAAGGTATGGAAGTCTATATGTCTCTTTTTTTCTTGTATGGTCTAATTTTGTAAATAAAATTGTAAAGCCATATTAGAAAAACATTAAATTTTATATTGTTAGAAAAATTTTCTCTCTCTATTTCAGTTGAGGTTGGTGACGGGCGATGGAAAATTTCATCCAAAGGCAGCAGTCTGTGATCCGACGCGTGGAGACTCTAGCAAACTCAGCAAAGTCAGCACGTGCAGCAGACGCCGTCTCTCTCAGGCAGGACTATGAGGCTGGGTGGCGGTGCCAACTACATCCCAACATCGCAGGTCCGGTCTGGACGTCACCAGCGCCGAGAACAACATGTTATTCCAGAGTCCAGATTTTGTGCCGTATTTAATCTAGATCTCTGATTGGCTTTCAGCTAATGCATATATTATGTCTCACACTGTGATAAGCAGACCAGTTTCCATCTATTTATTAGTTCACAAGATTACTTCTTGTTTAATGGTTGTTGTTTTTTTTCGAAACAAGGGGCTTTTTTCTCCCCAGCTCCTGTTGCTTTATCTTTAAAATTGTTCAATTCAGTGTTGATCTCTTTCTAGCTGCCTCTTGTCATTTTTCTTGTCAATTTGAACTTAGATATCACTTGGTGAAGCATTGTTCCCTGTTATTGTACTAGAAAAGTAAATGATACTTATCAAGTAGAAGATTGCTGTAAATTCTACGGACCCATTAATATTCATTGAGGTCACTTGAGATAGGCTGACCACGCCTGCAGAGCTTCACACTTTAAAGCTGTTAACTATTATGATACTACACCAGTCTAAATATATACATTGAATTACATTTTGGTTTGTAATGGAAGAATTTAAAAATTGGAAAAGGGAAGGCAACTGACATTGATAAATATTGCTGAACAACAGTGCCCTGAATGATAGCTGTTTAATTGAAGTGTATGACGCCTTCTTGAATTTCATATTTTTAACTTCAGCCAAGTACAAAAAGCCACTGTGCTTCTGTTGTAGGACTGAGTCTGGTCACAAGACCATCTGTGTTATTTCAGGGTCTGTTGCAATAAATTTTTGTGATGCCTTCTGCAATTTGGTGCTATCCCACTCCTACCATTGTCAGTTTTGTTCCATATGCAGCAATAAACATCTTTGTCTACAGAAAAATAAACTGTCAAATTGTAGACTAACAGTTTTCTCTTGTAGTAGATGTTTGGACGCATTGGTCTTTGAAAGGGTAAGGACATTTTCCATCACAGTACAAAACATCTGGGCCCTCTGAGCGGTCTTTAATTCTCTCATTTTTCAAAAACCAACTACTATAAACTGTATCCCGTTCTTCTTCCAACAACACAATCTTTTTCTCAGTGTCAAGTTTGTATTTTTTATAAACATCACACAGATCAGTCTCTGGATTGATGAAGGTGATATTACATTCTTCTTAAAAGATTTGGCAGTATTTGTGGTGGTCTCATTAAATTTGCTATTGCACAACCAAACGAGTTACAGGTATTGTCCTGTCAGGGTTACTGAACTTTTCAGAGCACTTTAGGTGACGTTATGAACAATCAACAACCCCAATAGTTTTCTCTGCGTCGACAGACAAGGCTGTGTTTGTAGCAGGGCGGCAGATGTCCTCATGGTACTGCCAGAAACAGTCTTTGTGGAGGTAGACCCGGCATTGAGCACAACCGTCTCTGGTCTCTTTAGCTCGTCTAGCACGAGTCTTGAGCTTTTTCTTTGCACACAGCCTGCAGAATCTCAGTCGGCCAGAGAAGACGGTTCTCGTGTGGTGCTGTGCCAGTGACTTGTCCAGATCAGTGGCATCTGACTGCCTCGCCCGATGAGAGCGCATCGAGTAGCCTCCAACCAGCTGTCTGGCCACTTTGAGTCTAAACTGTTTGTGAGAGATGCATGCAGCATTGGACATTTTGTTTAAAATGTAGCTGTTCTCCAAGCTCACGTAAATCAAGGACCAAACAAAGTAGCACCACCACCTGTGCCCGGGTCTCTGTATGGTGTAGTTAGCTCGCAGATGATCATGGCGGTCAACTCCTCCCATGTTTTTGTTATTGGCTACGATGCCCTTGGTAGCATTTAAGTTTAGTTTGACAAATTTGTGGTCCCCTTATTTTCCTGGAAATTTGTTCTGCATTCGCATTGTAGCGAGTTGTCAAATTGACCACCAAGGAGGAGTCTTTCAATACTGTAGCCAACATCTTGCCATCTTGACTTTGCTTGCAAATAAACTCGCCACGCTTTAGTTTCTTCAATTGACAACCTTTCTTTTGTGATTTTAAGCTGACTGGCCATTGCCTCCTTGACGTATTGAAAGATCCACAGATGTAGGTCTTTTTCTTTAATAAGGACAGTGCTAGTGGTATGGAAGTGTAGAATTTGTCTACAAATATGACATGATTCTTTCCTGTCACATCTTTACACAGGGTCTCAACGACTCTCTTCGTAAGCCCCTCCTCCCGTTTAGCTGTCCTCAAATACACCTCAAAGTCCCATACATAACCGGTGTGTCCATCAGCGAGAGTGTAGATTTTATAGCCTCTCTTTGCTGGCTTATTGGGAGCACCGACAACACCGGAATGTTTTCCATGAAACTTTATCATGGCCTCATCGACGCTTATGTTTTCATGCAAGTTGAAAAGCTGTTTTGACTTGGCTCGCATGTTACACAACAGATTGTCCACTCTTTCAAGTGCACTGGCATTGCTGTTCTCAGGCTCATCGACATGAAACACTCGATGAATGTCCTTAAAATGATTTTTGGACATAGTGTCACTAACAAATTTGTTCGTGATGCAGGTGTTAATGGACTGGTACTCGTCTATACTCGTCAGGATTTAGGGTCCACTCCCATGACAATCCGTATCCCTAGGTAGGCAGCGATATCTTTTGCTGATAATTTGGATAGCTTTGTCTTATATTTGCCTATGTACTTGTTAGAGGCTGACGCTGCCCTTTCCAAGAAATCCTCTCCTAAAAGATACAAGAATAAAGTTAGCTCGTTTGAGGCTGTGTCCAATTTCACCGTTGGACCAGAGAAAGGCCTTTTCTGGGTCGTTTTTTAACCCAGCTGTTGGCACCAGTTCTTTCTGCGCCCACGACCTCTTCCTGGTGATATTTGCATCATACTGCTCTGTAATGCGAGAATTAAAGCATTTTGGAAGGTGAACAAGATGTATGTGCCTTCTCAGTTGATTCCCCACATCCTGGCCACACCATGCGATTGGACATCTACCCCGCCCTCTCTGTCTTCCCTCTCAAAGTGTTTACCACTACATTTCTGCGTATGATTTTGACTGACTCCTGCCTGAACTTTCTTGCGCACCTTTTTTCATCTTCCTCATCAAGTCCCTAAAACTAATGCCCGGGTTTGAATCCTCCATGCTAACTGCATAATTCAGCGCCCTTCCTCTCAAGGTGTAGAACAGTAACCTTTTACGATCCTGAGGGCCCAAATCCATAATCTCCGCATACATTTCTAGCTGGAATATCTAACTATTCCATTCACTTTGACTGTTCTCCTCTTCACTAAAATTAGTGAAACAAGCGAGGCTTACCTTGGTGAGGTGATGATAGTTTCTGATTTAACGGGATCAGTCGTCAGGAACGGAGGTGGAACTTGATGACCCTGTGGGGTGCCACTAGCCAGATGTGTTTGATGTTCATCTGTTTACGGTTGATATTCCCATATTCCCCAAGCTCGTATTTAAAAACTGAACACACGCATCCCACTCATTCTTACTTACATTCTCATCAGATTCAGTCCACGGTTTATAAGTTTTCGCCGCAATTTCTTGAGCGTTCCTCAAGGCTTCTGATCCTCTACGCTTTTTAAAATTTCTAATCGTGCTCATACATTTGTAACAAAAATGTTTTGGGTGGATGTTGATGTTGTCTCTTTCAATGAAGACGTTAAAGATCATCAAAATGTCAGATGAATAGTCAACGCAAAGAAGTTTCTTTGTTTCTTTTCTTCTCTGCTAGGGTGAGAGTATACAATTCGCGCATTTTCATCCTAAACCTTGTTGATTTTATCAGTGACAAAGGCCGCAAAACGTACGCACAGTTCTTGTTCTGTTCCAGAGGGTAGGGCGATGTTATTTTCCTTGCCAAGAAGCTGATTTGTTGCAGCGAAAAGCTCTTTGCACGTGGTGACATTTTGAAACTTGTACATGTATGTGCAAGACATGTCCCTTTATCTCTCATGGTTGTGAAAATTGATTGATGTATCTCTAAACCGGTTTTCCTTCCATTTCTCTCTGCTCTGTGTCATTGTCTCTTGGCTTCTTAGTGCACTATACCTATTGGACTTGGGAGCGTCCAGTGATGGTAAACAGAAAGTGATAACGGACGCTCCAACGGTCCGCTTATTGGAAAAGAGCTAAACTCAAACCGTGCTCCAAGATTCTTCATTGACGATCCTGCCGAGGGCTGTCCTTGCCCACTGATTTAGCGATGCGATTCATGTCACTGAGGGACTTTACCTTCTCCCCAAAGTCTTTGCTGAGGAGGAAACTTTCCGCTGAGTAAACCTCCATGCAGAGGGCTTTATATTACTCTTTTAGCGCTGGCCTGAAGGTGCGCCGCCTGCTTCGATCCAGTTCATGAGAAACATCTGCCCCATACAGCAAGGGCGCTTGCCAACAAATGCTGTGTAGCAGGGGAGGTATCGTTTTCTTTAGTTAAGGCCTGTGCTAGCGCAGAGATGCCCTGTAACAGGGATTTTTGGACATTCTGCAGGTCCCTATCATGCGATTTAACGTCTGATGGCGCTTTCTTGTAAATTTCTAGATTGCACCCGAGCACCGCCATGCAGTCACAGTTGGTGGAAAGGCGAATGTCAGTATCTAACTTGCCTCTTGTCTCCTTATATAGACAGCGACTCGGAATTTTTGTAATGCTGTCTCCCCTACCTCCTGGTTGGTTAACTTAAGACTTGTCCGTTTTCACCCACTTAGAAACAAGAAGGTTGATGAAAGGCTCAATCTCGTTCTTCCCTGCAGCGTCAGACTGTCCTACATGCAGGATGGAGTAGAGGGTCTCAAACCTGAGTCTGGTAAACATCTGACCATAAAATGGGGTGTTGAGTGAGGCTCTGGTGCTCCAAAAATCAACAATTTCTGGTCTGTGGTCTATTCCCATTGCCAGACGGACAGCAAGAAATTTTTTCATCTTGTAGAGATCCACCGGCTTCATGTCCTTGAACCTAGAGTGCTGTCGTGGGGGAGTGTTTTTTTTTGGTTGAAGTTTGGTGGCATAGTCGTTGATTGAACTGATCAGCAGATCGAAAAAATCATCCGTGATGAGTTCCAAAAATCAACCAAGCGTCGTCGACTGGTTGTTGAGGTCAGCGTCCACTCCGGGCTCTCTTCGGTTCTTTGGTCGGAACTCGGAGTGGTACCCTTATAATAATAATAATAATAATATTAGTAATAATAATAAATATAATAATAATAATAATTGTATATTGCATTTATATAGCGCACTTCCATGAACTATCATGTATAATGCACTTAACAAATTCAAATATCAAAATTTCAACAAGAAAACAAAACAGCTATATAATGTTGACACAATACAATATTACAAACAAACTACATCAAAAAATTTTCCTTGACCTGCGGGAGAACAATCTCAGTCCGTTTTTCTTTGTCTTCTTGGGCGAGTGGGACCAACTGCTTGATCGTGGTGAGTCATCTCTTTAGAGACGCATCCTGTGTCCTGTTTTGGACCCTGTCCGATTTCCTGTTCCGGACGACTTATTCCTGGTTCCTTCCTGTATCTCGCGGTGAACCTGGAGCAATTTTATTTCTCCTCTTTTTTTTAATCTTTTTTTTCGAAGTTTCGGTGCCTTGACTCGAGAGTAGGCCTCTAAACGACATCCAAGGCACCTTCACATATCCATTGTCTTCACGCTTTTTTTCAACCATGGTGGTAGCGTGGTCGCTTTTGGGGTTTTGCAAGTTCTCTTCTGTTGGAAACGGCACTTGCTTCTCTTGTAGGGGGTTAGAACACAGCTTCACAGCAAAGAGGGCAATTTGGGCTTGTAGCTTTGTCAAATAACACACAGGAGGGGCGACTGTGTGCTATTCCACAGCGCTTGGAGCTTGTACTCTCGTATGTGCTTCACTGTATGTGCTTCTTGTTTGAGATGATTCTCGTAGTCGGTGTTTTTCTCAGTATCGGGTTTTATTGTCACAATTGGTAATTTTGAATTGCTCCAACGGTATTCTTTGTTTATACAGAAGAGGTTGGCAAACAGGTCAACGATTTAAACATGCGTAGAACGAGCGTAGTGCGTGCGTAGTGCGTCACTCGTCACTACCGCATCAGTGCAGTTGATCCGTAAGAATCAAAGTTCGCCACTCCTCGCGCACTTCTTTTCAGATCTTTTTGCGGACGTCCTAGAAGTTTTCGCGTGGGGTCCTAGAGGTTTTTGCGGACGTCCTAGAAATCACCAGTGACTTGCGTTTTTTGTCTAGCGTCTCGCGTCTACCATAGCAGAGATAAGAATTTTTGGAGAAGGGCGGGAGAGGAATTTTGAAGACGTGCATCCAATAAACTCAACTTGAGTTGCCTTCTTGGGCGAGTGGGGACCAACTGCTTGATCGTGGTGAGTCATCTCTTTAGAGACGCATCCTGTGTCCTGTTTTGGACCCTGTCCGATTTCCTGTTCAGGACGACCTATTCCTGGTTCCTTTCCTGTATCTCGCGGTGAACCTGGAGCAATTTTATTTCTCTTCTTCTTTTTGATCTTTCTTTTCGAAGTTTCGAGGCCTTGACTCGAAGGTAGGCCTCTAAACGACATCCAAGGTACCTTCACATATCCATTGTCCTCACGCTTTTTTTCAACCATGGTGGTAGCGTGGTCGCTTCTGGGGGTTTTGCAAGTTCTCTTCTGTTGGAAACGGCACTTGCTTCTCTTGTAGGGGGTTAGAACACAGCTTCACAGCAAAGAGGGCAACGTGGGCTTGTAGCTTTGTCAAATAACACACAGGAGGGGCGACTGTGTGCTATTCCACAGCGCTTGGAGCTTGTACTCTCGTATGTGCTTCACTGTATTGTTGACTTGTTTGGGATGATTCTCGTAGTCGGTGTTTTTCTCAATATCGGGTTTTATTGTCACAATTGGTAATTTTGAATTGCTCCAACGGTATTCTTTGTTTATACAGAAGAGGTTGGCGAACAGGTCAACGATTTAAACATGCGTAGAACGAGCGTAGTGCGTGCGTAGTGCGTCACTCGTCACTACCGCATCAGTGCAGTTGATCCGTAAGAATCAAAGTTCGCCACTCCTCGCGCACTTCTTTTCAGATCTTTTTGCGGACGTCCTAGAAGTTTTCGCGGGGGTCCTAGAGGTTTTTGCGGACGTCCTAGAAATCACCAGCGATTTGCGTTTTTTGTCTAGCCCTTCACTTTTAGCATAGCAGAGATAAGAATTTTTGGAGAAGGCACGGGAGAGGAATTTTGAAGATGTGCATCCAATAAACTCAACTTGAGTTGCCTTCTTGGGCGAGTGGGGACCAACTGCTTGATCGTGGTGAGTCATCTCTTTAGAGACGCATCCTGTGTCCTGTTTTGGACCCTGTCCGATTTCCTGTTCCGGACGACCTATTCCTGGTTCCTCTCCTGTATCTTGCGGTGAACCTGGAGCAATTTTATTTCTTTTAATCTTTTTTTTCGAAGTTTCGGTGCCTTGACTCGAGAGTAGGCCTCTAAACGACATCCAAGGCACCTTCACATATCCATTGTCTTCACGCTTTTTTTCAACCATGGTGGTAGCGTGGTCGCTTCTGGGGGTTTTGCAAGTTCTCTTCTGTTGGAAACGGCACTTGCTTCTCTTGTAGGGGGTTAGAACACAGCTTCACAGCAAAGAGGGCAACGTGGGCTTGTAGCTTTGTCAAATAACACACAGGAGGGGCGACTGTGTGCTATTCCACAGCGCTTGGAGCTTGTACTCTCGTATGTGCTTCACTGTATGTGCTTCTTGTTTGTAGAACACAGCTTCACAGCAAAGAGGGCAACGTGGGCTTGTAGCTTTGTCAAATAACACACAGGAGGGGCGACTCTGTGCTATTTCACAGCGCTTGGAGCTTGTACTCTCGTATGTGTTTCGCTGTATTGTTGACTTGTTTGGGATTATTCTCGTAGTCGGTGTTTTTCTCAATATCGGGTTTTATTGTCACAATTGGTATTTTTGAATTGCTCCAACGGTATTCGTTGTTTATACTGAAGAGGTTGGCAAACAGGTCAACGATTTAAACATGCGTAGAACGTGCGTGTAGCGTGCGTAGTGCGTCACTCGTCACTACCGCATCAGTGCAGTTGATCCGTAAGAATCAAAGTTCGCCACTCCTCGCGCACTTCTTTTCAGATCTTTTTGCGGACGTCCTAGAAGTTTTCGCGGGGGTCCTAGAGGTTTTTGCGGACGTCCTAGAAATCACCAGTGACTTGCGTTTTTTGTCTAGCGTCTGGCGTCTACCATAGCAGAGATAAGAATTTTGGGAGAAGGCGCGGGAGAGGAATTTTGAAGACGTGCATCCAATAAACTCAACTTAAATGATAATGTAAAAATCCGTCACACACCACTGATTAAGTATTTTTGTTCTTAAACGTGCCTGAAAGTTTGGTTGAAGAAAACGATGCATGTTCATAGGCAAATATGCGTTTGATAAACTAGGAGTAAATTCCGACATGTGCATATGTCTTAATTTCGCACCAACCAGAATCTAAAGAAAATTCCCCTATATGACCTAATTTTCTAATTTCTTGAAAAGTACATAAATTAAAAATATAAAACATACTTTTCCATTTACTAAGTCATTTACTCAACATTATATGTAAAGTAGAGCTCAAAATACACACAAACATGAAAATAAATCAGCTTTTTATCTCTCCTGCACAATTTGCACAATGGCGCATGTTGGAGTCTTACGCCGAGGTATCGAAATGGGGAACTGATTGTTGTACTTCCTTAGAGTACTCAGAAACCCAGCTGAAGATCTAAGCTGCCTAGTAGGTAGATACATTTTTTGACAATCAGAGACATATGTAGGTGCCATTTGATTGATGTATTTATTTCAAATTATGTACAATTTGTACATTATCTTTTTTTTTTTTACAGGCAGTCAATTTATATTGTTTATTTTATGTCTAATATGCTCACGTTTTTTCAATCTCATAATAAGCCTTGCTGCGCTATTTTGAACCATTTGCAATCGATTAATGTCATTCGGGACAAATGCCGTTAGTTATCAAGTTTGGGCAATATCAAAGATGTAACAAGGGTCTTGGTCACATTCTAAAATTTTTGGAGAAGGGCGGGAGAGGAATTTTGAAGACGTGCATCCAATAAACTCAACTTGAGTTGCCTTCTTGGGCGAGTGGGAACCAACTGCTTGATCGTGGTGAGTCATCTCTTTAGAGACACATCCTGTGTCCTGTTTAGGACCCTGTCCGATTTCCAGATCAGAACGAAATATTCCTGGTTCCTATCCTGAATCTAGCGGTGAACCTGGAGCAATTTTATTTCTCATCTTATTTTAAATCTTTAATTTCGAAGTTTCGAGGCCTTGACTCGAGAGTAGGCCTCTAAACGACATCCAAGGCACCTTCACATATCCATTGTCTTCAAGCTTTTTTTCAACCATGGTGGTAGCGTGGTCGCTTCTGGGGGTTTTGCAAGTTCTCTTCTGTTGGAAACGGCACTTGCTTCTCTTGTAGGGGGTTAGAACACAGCTTCACAGCAAAGAGGGCAACGTGGGCTTGTAGCTTTGTCAAATAACACACAGGAGGGGCGACTGTGTGCTATTCCACAGCGCTTGGAGCTTGTACTCTCGTATGTGTTTCGCTGTATTGTTGACTTGTTTGGGATGATTCTCATAGTCGGTGTTTTTCTCAAAATCGGGTTTTATTGTCACAATTGGTAATTTTGAATTGCTCCAACGGTATTCTTTGTTTATACAGAAGAGGTTGGCAAACAGGTCAACGATTTAAACATGCGTAGAACGAGCGTAGTGCGTGCGTAGTGCGTCACTCGTCACTACCGCATCAGTGCAGTTGATCCGTAAGAATCAAAGTTCGCCACTCCTCGCGCACTTCTTTTCAGATCTTTTTGCGGACGTCCTAGAAGTTTTCGCGGGGGTCCTAGAGGTTTTTGCGGACGTCCTAGAAATCACCAGCGATTTGCGTTTTTCGTCTGGCGTCTCGCGTCTACCATAGCAGAGATAAGAATTTTGGGAGAATGCGCGGGAGAGGAATTTTAAAGACGAGCATCCTATAAACTCAACTTAAATGATAATGTAAAAATCCGCCACACACCACTGATTAAGTATTTTTGTTCTTAAACGTGCCTGAAAGTTTGGTTGAAGAAAACGATGCATGTTCATAGGCAAATATGCGTTTGATAAACTAGGAGTAAATTCCGACATGTGCATATGTCTGTGACCTAATTTTCTAATTTCTTGTAAAGTACATAAATTAAAAATATAAAACATACTTTTCCATTTACTAAGTCATTTACTCAACATTATATGTAAAGTAGAGCTCAAAATACACACAAGCATGAAAATAAATCAGCTTTTTATCTCTCCTGCACAATTTGCACAATGGCGCATGTCAGAGTCTTACGCAGAGGTATCGAAATGGGGAACTGATTGTTGTACTTCCTTAGAGTACTCAGAAACCCATCCCAAATATGTCTAACCTGGTGCAAACTGGTCCCTCTGCCTTCTCTTTCTTCTTGTTACCTTGTCATCAAAGTGCATCACGTTGCCAAGGAGGAAGTGAAGGTGAAGGTGAAAATAAATTCGCTGTTTTTTTTGTGTGTGAGTGGAGATCTAGAGACTAATTGAGCACTTGTTTCAACCGCGTCAATTATAACAATAAATGAATTGGAAAGGCCTTGAAAATCTCGCTATAATCCAGATCGCTGACAAACAGTGCGAGTGCCGCGGCAGATCAAAGTGAACCTCTGCAGGCGTGGACAGACCATGCTCAAGTAACTCCATGAATGAATATTAAGTGGGTCCGTAGAATAGGAAACGCTGGCTTTTTGTGTGTGTGTCAAAACCAAGCAAAATACATTTAATTGTTTCTTATTTCTTATTATTACGTGAAATTACTTTAAAAGTTTCAACTTCACTTTTGCGCTTTTAAGAAAAATGCAAACGAAAGTTTGGACTATTACATGTAAAGATTTATCACTAGATCATTAATCATTTTGTCCCATAATGAGGCTGCAAATCTCTGTAGTGTTTATTATTCTGGGTAATTCTTCTGTCGATCTAGAACCTTTTCATGCTGTTTGTTACCTAGGGTCTTCAACAATAATTTTTCTTAAGTAGTAGTTAAGGAAAATTTTTTTAAAGAATTTAACGACGATCACTTTCCCGGTTTTCAGTACTGCATTAATTTTATGTAATTGTTAGACTAAACAGACTATTAAAAAAATTTCAAATGAAATGTTTTGTTTTTCTTCAAGTTCTATTTCATACCACATGTATTGCATGAAATAAATAAATAATAATTAAAAATGCATTTTGACAGCATTAACTTCTTTTGACATCTTAAAAATAATGATCTTAATTTCTTTGTTGCTCTCTGTACAACACACTGGTCCTGTAATGGTGCATTTATTAGGATTTGGGAAAAGTCAAAGTAGAGTTTTTAAACCGCCTACAGTAAAACTGAGTACGCACAACAGTATGCAATTTACTTACAAACATAGCGCGAAGTTCAAAAGACAAGAGACCAAAGCCTTCTTTTTGTTTCTGTTTTATTGAAACAACCATTCGTCATAATAGATGCAGGAATTAAAGATACATCCATTGCAAGCGAAAATTGTGCAAAAATGTCAATACTTTGTTATTTGCAGTATAAATAAACTGATCAAACTTCAGTTTCAGTTAAACACACATTGAAAATGATTGAAAGTGTATTAGAAATAACGTGAGTTATGAAAACTCCCTAACTATACATTTATGAAGAAATCATGTTTTCAATGCAATGCTCAGTCACTTACATTTAAGGTAAAAAGTTTTTCTTCAAACTAAAAAAAACAACAAACACCGCATCTACACAGTTCTAAGTTAATAAAACTTAATTTAACTTGAGCTTTCCCATGTCACAATTGTCCTTTGGTAACAAATTGTGAAATGAAAAGTAGATTTGATTCTGAAATCTAGAGCCAATCTCTTGTAATTGTATCTCTCCGCCATTTCTTCTCTATATTTCTGTACTTCAACGTTCACACACACACACACATCATGAGATAAGAAGCATGGTCATTTATTCCTTTACCCCCCTCCCCGAACTACAACTACGTGTTATGTTGTACACTGTACAAGCTGGCGCAGTTCCGAGTGACCTGTGAGACAGACGGAGGTCCAACTCCAGACTAGCGGACTTTGGCAGATAAATCTCATAATCTGAGCCAAGATGAGCAAAACCAGCCAGTCATAAATTACACATTACATCAGGCTGAAATAGAGGCATCCAAGTATGGTAACTTACAAGAAAGCACATATATTGACTTGCTTCAAACTTGTTATAAAAACCAAGTTTAAGTTTCACCGGCACCATTTCATATACAAACTACAGTGGTTATAATATTAATATTATTTTTTATACAAAAGTACTATAGGTGGGCTCTGAAAAAATAAGTTCTAACGCCATTCTAACAAATCAGATAACATACCCAGACTGCGTCCTGAGGTTCAAGTCTGAACAGGCAGTTCTTGCAGCAAACCAAATTCATCGGGATTGGATCAAGACCAGCCTACCAAGGAGTATGGCTAAATAACGTTACACAGTTTCACTCTAACAACTAGCCTACCACAGGGGTAAAGCTAAATAAAGTTACAGTTTCACTTTAACACCTAGCCTACCACAGGGGTAAAGCTAAATAAAGTTACAGTTTCACTTTAACACCTAGCCTACCACAGGGGTAAAGCTAAATAACGTTACACAGTTTCACTCTTAACAACCAGTCTACCACAGGGGTAAAGCTAAATAACGTTACACAGTTTCACTCTTAACAACCAGTCTACCACAGGGGTAAAGCTAAATAAAGTAACACAGTTTCACTCTAACAACATGTAATTCCAAATGCATGGTATAATTTATAGTACTATATTCTTTCTTGTTGGTCACAGCCATCCACCTGTCTATGTGTATGATGGAATGATGCCAGAACTTATAAACGACTTTGGTCAAAGTTTGTTGGCAGGACTAGAAAATGTGAAGATGTATCTGTCTATCACAAGTTTTAAGTTTCTCACCCACGTAGTAAAACTCAGGTGAGCTTGAATTTGCCTCCACACATAAGGCATTGTATTACATATGACACTTGATTAAAAAAATAATAATGAAAGCAGTTGATGTTAGCTAATGAAAGCAGTTGATGTTAGCACTCAGATATATAATTATGGATATAATTATATCACATTCAATCTTGTAAAATTAAATCTGTTTCTTGTTAAACCATTCACTCCAAATGCAAGTCTTAGCAAATGTTTTCTCTGTGACATTTCGTAGATTCCATAAGACCACAGTAGGGATGGACCAACACACTCAAACTGGTCAAAAACGATAAAACATCACGTGGTGTCAGTGCGTGTGTCATGAAATACAAGCAGTGTTTCTCAGTTACACATTTGTATGTACCTTGTACACACGCTATGTACACATGTCATTCTGGTTAAATGGTAAACATGTAATTCAGCAATGGTGTTAAAAATCATCCAATTCCAAGTCATCGATATACCATGCAAGTCCACCTAACAATATTCTTATTTTATTCATGGGAGAAATTGTTACAAGCAGAGAGAAACAAAGTTTAAACAGTGTGCGAGCAGGCAGCACAACACTGTATGATCATCATCAAAAGTGTCTCGGTTAAGATTGGCCCACTTCCAGTTCCTTCTCCGGTGACAACGGTAATGGTGGTTGGTATAGAAAAGAAAAACACATAGGTAGTCCAGACTTAGGTAGGAATATCTGGGGATTTTAGTCTTACAGCACCATAGACATGGACAATTTACAAGTGTGTAACTCACTAAGGAAGAGACTGATAGCAGTATAAACAGTAGCTTAAAAGTATATGTATTAACCACTTAAAACAAAATCCCCTGAACAATCGCAATGCCATCTTTTACTTCAATCCTACTTCTGACTTACGAGGAGCTCCATTCTTACAAAATTACTTTTTAGTTTTGATTCAGAATAGAGGTAATTCATTTGGTCAATGGTCATGAATCTTTATTGAATGGACTTCCTTGTACAATTATGTGAACTATTCCCTCCTTTCTTGTAGCATAAATTTATAGTTAGATAGTCAATACACTAAACAAAATTGCTTATTATTATTTTTTTGTGTGTGTCTTTATTTATCTTCAATTGTATCTGAAAAACAGTTCATGCAAACAAAGGAAAAACAAAATTTACAAAGCTGAATGACTCCAAATCAATCATTTCTCTTCTGGGAGCTTCTTTCATAACAATAACCCCCCCCCCCCATACAAAACAAAATAAATGCAGTTCTCAGATCTAAGTAATAAATCTATGGAAAAAAGCCTTTAAATGGAAAAGAAAACAAACAAATTATTCACTGGTGTCATTTCATTATTTTGTTTTTTGGAATGCAACAAATTTTTAGTTTATACATGGTGGGCTGGATTTCCAACTCTTATAACAGGAAAAATAATTTAATTGTCAGTTATGATCTGTTATCTTAATGATATGAACTTTATACATGTACAAAGGTACTATTGAACACAAAAGGAAACATTTTACACATTGTTTTATGTTGGCAAATATAGTAATCCTGATAACATCGATGGAACATTTTACACATTGTTTTATGTTGGCAAACATAGTTATTAGTAATCCTGATAACATCGATGGAACATTTTACACATTGTTTTATGTTGGCAAACTATAGTAATCCTGATAACATCGATGGAACATTTTACACAGTGTTTTATGTTGGCAAACATAGTTATTAGTAATCCTGATAACATCGATGTAACATTTTACACATTGTTTTATGTTGGCAAATATAGTAATCCTGATAACATCGATGGAACATTTTACACAGTGTTTTATGTTGGCAAACATAGTAATCCTGATAACATCGATGGAACATTTTACACATTGTTTTATGTTGACAAATATAGTAATCCTGATAACATCGATGGAACATTTTACACATTGTTTTAACTTTTATGTTGACAAATATAGTAATCCTGATAACATCGGTGGAACACTATAATGGACAATTGTTGAAATGGGCGTTAAAAAAAGCAAACAGCATCATTAAGATCATTTGATAGTTGTTCCTGGGTTGGTTCCCATAATTGAAACTGTAAGTACAAAGACAGGAGTGGATCAACCACCGACCAAGGTACGTAAATACTCATAGCAGTAACAGCAACAACAGCAGCGGACCTCAGTTTTGCATGAAAATCCATGCTTTGGTCTCGGCTGGTATTTACATATAGTATATAACAATATGTACACCTAGGTGTACTTCTTACACTTTACACAATGAGAGAGACAGTCTGAGCAAAGAGATACATAAAACAGGTAAGAAAAACACACAATCACCGTGACTCACTTTTATATTCTACAATAAACTTGGTCAAGTTTATATCAATATTTTAAGTTAAAACAACTTAGTCTCTGCAGAAAAATTGTATCTCATGGGACATAACTTTAAAATAACGTTGCTGATTATTGCAGTTCAGGTTCTCAATCTAGCTACTGTTAAAACCACTTTCTATTTCGCCTAATCAGCAAAAGGACCATCCTTGATGGAGATGAAAGGGTTAATGTTTACCATATTTTGGATTAAAAAGTGCCTTTGCAAAACAACTCTAACAAAAAAAAACAAGGTGTCTAAATTGGGAAAAAATAAATATGGGTATTTGGCAAACACTAAAAAAACACACACAGAAAAATAATATAAAAAAAACCATTTGAACCAAATAATAAAAGGCACAAACCAGTTGTGAACACCACTGCAATGTTGAAAGTTAAAAAAAAAATCACATACAAAAATATGAACTGAAATTTTCTAAGTCCAATGAAATGACTCTGTACAAAATTCATTGTGAAAGACAAAATAACACATAGTGGTTGGCTCTAACACTGCCAGTGCCACTGATAAAACTGACAGCAAAAAACAAAGACCTCGCTGACAGGTAAATACAACAAATTCCTTCTTTTATTTCCTCCAATGATGACAAACAAGCTATGATCATGAGACGAAGAGGGAAAGTTGCTAACTTTACACCAGTAAAATCTTTGCACTTCAAGATTGTCTTGAGAACTGAAAATAACAAAAATCACAAAATGTGTTGGTTCTTCACTGTGAAAGTCAGACTGGTTAAGTGTCAAAGTTTGGCACTCGGAAGGTTGTACACTCAAATATAACATATATTTATAGATCTGTTGGTCCCAGCCTGATAGTTAGGCCTAACATCTCTCAGGTTACTCTGCAAGTGTTAAGTACACTAAGAACAATTAGAATAACTCTAGTATCACCCGGTCCACTTCTATCTTTCTCATATATTGTATTTTATACTTTGGGAAAAAGGCCTTGTTCTGAAAATCCGACCGTAAGAACAAAAAAAACCCAACAAAAATGATCATGAACAATGATGTGATATTGCATGAAAATGGTACCTAAATGATGAATGATAATGCCTTAATCCAGCAGCCTCACTCTAGTGTTGCTCTTTACCCCAGTGATGTAAAAAAAAACGCCGCAGAAGGGTACCTACTTGGTACCTTGGAGCTCAGTATAGTGGTAACTTGAACCAAATTCAGGAGCAACAACCGCCAGCTGAAATGTATGTTAGCTGGATCAAAAAACTAACAGTTCTAATCTCGCTGAGCATAAACAACTTAAAGCTTTGTCTTCGCCGCTAGACTGACAACTCTTATTAAGTCTTCTTTGGTAGAGACAATACATAATGCACTGTAAAAAAAACACAATTTAGCTTCGAGAAAATTTCCCTTATTATTGGACAGACTTTTAACTTTCTCACTGAATAGGGGAAAGTTTTTGAACCAACAATATAAGACGTATCTACATTTTTTATAAACAAAGCGTTCTCAGTCTACTTCCATCTTCCAGAAGTTGAGAGAATGGTTGAACAAGGTGACCACTGGCTGGCTCGGTTGCTCAGACTGAGAGCTAGAGCAGTGCGACAGAGTCTGCGCTTGTCCTTCACACGATGACCTTCCAGCTCCGACTGCCGGTGACGAGCTCGAGTAGACGAGGCTGTCCTCGAAACCCGGCTGGTCCCCACCCCTGCCTGTCAGAGAGAGACCGGGTGTTCCAGCCCGTGGAGAGCCGAGCCTGTAGTCCCCAGGGCCCCTGACGGCGGACGGGTCCCCGGCCAGATCAACGTCCTCGACGGTTGGGAATGTCCAGTCCCACATGGACGAGAACGGGCCCGAGTTGGCCACGCTCTGAACCCTCTCAGCGCAGCCACACAGTTGGCACGCGCAGGAACTGTAGACATCGGGTGTGGAACAATCCAGGTCCAACGCCTCGCCGAGCAGGGACTCCCCGTCACTCCAGCCACTGTCGGTGGTGGCGCTGCCAGCAACACTCTTCTCACAGCCCTGGTCAGGGACCCGTCCACCTACGTCTCGTCCTGCGTCACTAGCAGCCAGGTTCTCCCCGAACAAAGCGTCGTTCCAGAACTGTTCGCCCTCGGGGGCCAGGCTGAAGTAGGAAGACACCGACGACTTGGACGAGCACTGTGACAGGACGTGGATCGGGGACGATGGACTCGTGATCGGCGTTGAGGACGAATCACAGCGGGATGGGGAGGCCTCACTCGGGCTAGCTCTCACTGCATCAAGGTTAAAGGTCAAGCTAGACTTGCGACAGGAGCGGAGACAGTGGCAAACAACGCCAGAACTTCGGTAGCTGGCCATGCTTAATCCGATGGGATCGTACCTGAGACGTTCAGAATCCTCACTAGAACTGAGAATTTCATTAGTTCTGTTCATATTAATACTGTTATGTTGAAAATGTCCATCACCACTAGGGCGATTATTTTTATCTGATGGTGGAAAGTCTGTATGATCCTCCAGAGTGTTTGGGTCACAGACTGTAGCACCATAGTTAACACAGAGAGCTTTATCTTTGATTTGAGCGTTGGGACTCGTCGCAGAGTTCTCAGCAGCTGGGTCAGCAGTTTCTGGCATGGTGGGTTTCCTTTCCAGGTCTAGGGGAAGGGGGGGAGGGTCCGATTCAGTTGACGACTCCAGTTGTTGGTCATCACTAAGAGTATCAATGTGTGTGACACCATGTGCAGAAAATTCTCCACTTTTAGGGGCATGGAAAATGAGAGGGGCTTCGTTCCTCAATCCTATCTCTAAGTCTCTGTCCCCTTCGAAGGCTGAGAGATCAAACACAGTGTTATCTACATCTATTTCATCAGGTTTGTCAAAACTGATGAAGTTTTCGTATGGCTCATCTGCCAGGGAATCTAAGCGAAATAATTTTTCATCTGCTTCACTATCATCAATGTGTCGATGCCCATGTCCATAGAGCCATACCCCGAGCTGATGGAAACCCAGTTCCTCCTTCTGCTCTTCAAATGTCCATAAACAAGTGACGGATCTCGGCGTTTCTCGACCTCCACATCTCCACAAGCTTGAGTTGTCCGGGAGTCTGTACGATCCAGCGGGCTGCTAGCGTCATCTCCTCCTCCTCCATCGGAACCTGGAGTGTCTGCGTCTCCAGACCTGTTGCTGTTCTCTGAGGCAGTCCCGCTGGATGCAGCTAGTCATTGCTTGGGGAGCTCGATCTGCAGCTCTATGGTGGTGGTCACAGTGTCGGGGGCGCTGGTGGTCGCGTCGCTCGAGGCGGCCGTGGTTGCCGTGGTGACCGCTGCTGTACCAGTCAGTTCGCCCGTGATGAGGGCCAGCTCCGCGTCGGACAGCGCCGGAATCGGGTCGCGCCAGTAGCTGACCCCTGTGAACTCTGAGGCGGCCCCGCGGTCCACGTGGTCTCGGCAGGGAAACAGGTGGTCCACCAGGTCAGACATGTCTGTGTATCTGTCGGAGAAGCCGGAGAGTGGTTAGTGTATGAGCAAGCTTTGTTTTCACAGTAAAGAATGTTAAAGACATGGTAATAGTTTCAAATCTTTAATGCATTTTGTGCCACTGAAGTTCTTCAGAGTGGTAGGTGAATATAACTAATACCATACTCGTGGATCAGTTAATCAGCATGTAAATTACAAACTAGGGCTTTACAGAGTAGGAGATATTCTTCAATCAATACTAAAGATCTTAATGAGGGATATTATTTCTACCTAGAATTCCATCAAGACTTGGAAGATATTAAACAAAAAAAGCTACCCTTGCTCTCATAACAAATAATATGAGATATATGAAGATTGTATCTTCGATGCATTTTGTGGCAATGAACTTCTTTAGAATTTTAGGGGAATATTGCAACTAATCTCTCATATCTATAGCTTTAAACATGTAAGATTCAAAGAAATGTCTACGTTTTAATTTAATGTTATCTGATATTGTACTTAGTATTTGTAAAAATTTCAACTGCGAGTCAATATGCTTCTTCAAAAAGGAACCACACACACTAGCATTAGTGATTCAGTCTGACACTAAAATCGAGAGAACTTACGAGGAGTGGAAGGTGAGAGACAGGTCATGTCTGAGCTGGCCTTGGGGGTTGATGGTGAAGATTCTCGACTTGGGAATGTCCAGCGCTCTGTACGCAATCACGTCCTGCAAGACACAGAACAAGCCAGTTAGTGATTTTCATATTTGGATCCAGGATATTTGGAACTAGTTAGATCTTACACGCAAAAACAGGAATATTTAGTGATTGCACTTTGTGAAGCATAATCAGAGAAAACACAGCTTAATCATAATAAAACTAAAATTCTCAACAAAAGCTCATAGAGTGCTGCACTGTTTTTGAAGGAGTTTAACAGTGCATATTTATCAAACTTACTTGATCATGATGACTATGTAAAAAGCTCTGATTTAGAATGGGGAATTTACAGACTAAAATATCTACCCCCCAAACTCTTGTTCTAATTGCTCAGATGTTGAAAAAATGTTTAAAAAAATCACAGAATATGAAATAAAAGTATGCACTTACAGTTACACAGGGTAAGAAAAGAAGTATTTTTTTACTATAGATAACATTAAAAAACAAAACAAACAACAAACAAAAGAGGTAGAATAGTGTGAAAGGTGCTTTTCCTGCTAGTCCAGGAGCATACAGTTTCAGATGGAGTGAGATGTACGATGTCAGGGAATTCCCGAGAGACTCACATTGAGCTTGTTGCCAAAGCCCGCGATGAAGGGAGAGCTTGGAAACAGGTCAGCGATGTCCTTCAGGCAGCTGATCTTAAACTCCTCAGGGTTCTTCAGGATCACTTCCCTGGGAAGGGGAAAAAGAAAGAAACGTTTAAAAATAGGAGTAAAAAGAGGGGCATTAATTATGAAAATAAGATGGCGAATCAAGGCAAATGGTTTTTGGGTTGTTTTTTTTTGTCAATTCCTATAATTTGTGTTCTCAGCAAAAAACTTAGGAAAAGCAAAACTTATTTGAACTTTCAAAGATGTGCTCATGAAAATAATTTAACTTTGGGACAGCTTCTTTGAACGCAAAATGTCGCTTGGGCACTAAGGAGATAATTGACTAATGTGGTGTCCTATGCCTAAACAATGAATCTCAAAAGTCAGTCAAGACACAAAGACTTGACAGAGAGAGAGAGAGGGAGAGAGAGAGAGAGAGAGAGAGAGAGAGAGAGAGAGACAGACAGAGAGAGAGAGAGAGAGAGAGAGAGACAGAGAGAGAGAGAGAGAGAGAGAGCAGACCCCCACCCCATACCTGTGAAAGGCACTGAACAGCGAGGTCGGGTTGAGGAAGAGCGGCCCGTTGGGCAGTACTAGCCCGCCCTGCCGGATGCTCTTGAGCATGTCCTTGGTGCTGCGGCTCTGGCCGATGGCGCGGGCAGACAGGTAGATCAGCTTGTAGCCGTTCTCGTCGATGCGCGTGAACAGCTGGGCCACGCCAGACTGGGACCAGTCGCGCCCGATGATCGGCAGTATCTGGCCCAGCACGTCAGACCTGGGGGAAATAGGATGCGATGCTTAAGTAAATATTTCATGTATATTACATTGGTATATACTTGGATACAAAGAAAACAAAGAAATATGGTGATTACGTTCGGATAATGAGTCACATCAGACTTGCCACACGAAGCAAATTCAACGCAAGTGTTTTAGTTCTATGACATAGAATGTATTTGAAGAAGAAGGAAAAAACATGCATGATTACAGTAAGACAACAATGTCAGCAAGAACAGCATAATTAATAAATGGTTATATGTCATACGTACAAGAATAGTCTGATGGCAAAAAGCAAATCTAACATTCGTCAAAGAAATACAGAATTGATCAGGACCTTAGCTTAAAAGACCACCATACAAAGACAAATAAAACCAACAACTAATCACAAACGATCTCCTTGAGAACTGACTTTGTGATTGTGCCGTCGATGTCCGAGATGACAATCTTGTCGTCGTGGTTCCACAGGTAAACGTTGGACATGCAGCGCGTGGTGCCCTGGTACTGCGTTGTCACGGAGAACATCACCTCGTTGTGGCCCGGGCGCAGACCCATCTTGCTCTGAGGGGGACACACACACATCATAAAATATCACACTTGAGGCAATTACATTATATATGATGATGCTAGTGGCAAAAATATTCAACACAAAGACGGGCGTAATTTGGTCAAGTTAGAGTACACCGAAACCCTTCCTAAACTTGTTTGTGAAATGTAGGACTTACTTGGACTTGTATGTGGATTGTAGGACTAACATGTCCTTTGTGAATTGTAGGACTAACTTGTCCCATTAAATTGGTAGCCTAGATTCAGAGATTGTTCGACTGAAAGATGAAACTGACACATAACAAATGATAGGTAGGAGTCCTATGTTGAAGGATTTCACTGAGTTATCAGTTATATGTGCTAGCTTTAGATATTAACCTATACATCACCATTTTAGGGCATTTTGAACTTGTACTTTTTTACTGTACTCCTCAGTGGTGAAAAATTAACTATGCCAAAGGGATTTTAAGTCCATATCTAGATAATTGGGATGTTTTTCGCTCTCTAAACACACCTATCTGATTGATCTGGCTGGTAATTTAGAATGTCCCATTATTCTTTATTCTAGCTGTCTTTAAGAAAACCTCATCTTTTTTTTTTCAAGCTGTAACCAGTGATGCCAACTGGATAATTATTTCTTAACTGAAAATCCAGCGTGAAGTATATTAAATCACAATACAAATACAGTGGCCTCTACATAAAGAACTCTGCGCTTACGTAATAGCAAAACAAACTATTACTGGTCTGTAGCACACCAACTTTTTTTTTTTTACTTCTGTAAATGTACGTAAACTTGCCATCACCGTGTATAACACTATGAACCGCCCAACCAGCGCCACTTACAATCTGCTCTGAGGAGAGCCTGAGCGACTTGATGAACTTCTCCCGGCGGTTCTTCCCGCTGCCGCTAGCGTCGCTGACGGTCGAGTGTCGACGTCGCCTCTCCTGCAGCATCTCCAGGTCCTCGTCGTCCAGGGGCTCGGGGGAGCCAAGGTCAAGGCTAACGCTGTGGCCGGCAAGGTCGTCCGCTTCCGCAGTGGACGTCGTTTCGCTGGTGGTCACTGTTGGGACTGCCGTCTCCTGGGCAGGGGAGAGAATCTTGGTGACCTCAGCAGAGACCTCCTTCTCCGACAAGTCTGTGTCAGTCTCGGTGGAAGTAGTTGTCTCATCTTTGATAGCCCTGGATGGATGAAGAGAAATGGAAGTCATGACAAAAGGTGGGTTTTTCTTTTGCAAACGGACTACCAATTTGTTGTGAAAGTATGTTGCGAATTGGAATGCTGTTCTATGAGGAAATAAAATACCTACACCAGTCTTCGAAAATAATACACATTCACTAATTGAAATCCATAATTACCATTCTAACAAAAAATTGTTCACTCCAAAAAAAAAAAAAAAAGAAAACCTGAGGGAAGAAACAAATCTAGCGATATTTTCAAACTCTATTGCCTCCAAAGCTATAAAAATCAAAATTGTTTATCAAAATCAATTTTTTTTTTAAACTAACAATTTCTCTGTAAACTCGGAGTGATCAGAGCATTGCGTGAGTGATGTGCATGATCCTGCCTGCTCACCTGTGCATCCTGTTCTTGCGAGGAGTCCCTCCGTGGCTGGTGGGCGGGGTCGACCCAGGGGACGTCGCAGGGGAGCCAAGATTCTCGGCCTGGAAACAAAAAACAGATTAATCAATATTTGCACTACAAGTAAGGAAAATGAAGTTTTAACTGGCAATTATAGCTTCTTTCCACAACTAGTTTTTGTTATTAGTAGTTACTCAAAGACAAATTATAGCCTGTTTGATGATCGGGGAAAGGGCTTGCAACAAATAATTATGTGACCTTTTGCTTTTCTGTGAGGGAAATTTTAAATGGTGCAAGTATAAACAAAATATTAGACACAAAACAATCCAAACAATTATCCCCTTTAGAATGTATTATTTTATGGTATGCTCTAACACTGACAAGATTCTCTGGCAAAAAAAAAACTAACAACAAAAAAAGAGATAAATTCTTCATATTTTTTAATCAAGACAGAAGAGAAAGATTAAAAACAATAAAAATGTCTGCCTTTGCCAGCCTAAAGTGCCATTGTCCAAATGGTTTCCACATAGCACAACACTCTGCCTACTGCCTGCATATGCATTGCCCATCCTAATTGACCAAACCACCCCCTGTGAGCGCCCCACAAAGCGAGTGTTAGTCTCACCCCATGCTCGGCTGTCTCCGAGGTGACGGTGGTGGACGAGGCCGACCCAGACGGATCCCCCGGCGCTGCGTCAGTCGGGGCGCTGCCGTCTGTCAGAGCCCCCAGCCCGTCCTCCTCCGCAGCCTCCGCGGATCGGCCCCAGGAGAACCAGCTTTTCTTCTTCTTCTTCTTGGGCATGTGCTCCTTCTCCAGATCCTTCACCGCAGGCTGGACAGAGCAAAAACAACAACGGAGAATTTATAGTTACTGTCATATTCAAAATTATACAATTAATGTTACCACATTATTATTAAAAATTATATGACCAAAGTTGCGCAACTTTTACCTGAATATCAATGATTATGGAATAGCATGGCAGATGTATACAATTTTTCTGAATTCTGCTTTATAACATTTTTGGTTTGTTTTATTTAGAATATAGGCCAATGGATGCATGCTCTGATCAATAGTTATCACAATTTTTGGTGCAAAACATGCATGTGCATCATATATGGCTACAGTCCATAAAATTTTCTGTGAGTCCAAAAGTTTTATTGGTGCAAGAGACCCCCAAAATAAAACCTGATACAAAGTGATTCAGTTGAAATTGACTTTTTTCCCCTTTTTAATTTAAAAAAAAAAAGGAAAGAAAAAAGAAAATGGATTATACTCTGTTACTACTTTATTAACTGCATAGAAACCTATTTTTTCTTTTATTCTACATAAAAATGAATAGTAAAAGAAAGCTAAAACATGAATAACAAAAATAAAATAAGAAATTAATGATATTTGAACTAAAAAGACTAATATTTACATGGGAAACAAAAGCAAAACAAAAAGATTCTATCTTAAGAAATATTCAGTTGGAAAACAAAAAGGCAATCTCCTCGAAAAATGTTTAAGCAGTCATGTGTATGCACCCACACTCAAATATAGACCCACGTGGAAGTTTGTCTTTATTTAAAGACAAATAAAATGTAACGTTGCACTAAAGTTAAAATAACATATGGGATTTTTAAATATAATTTGACTAATAATTCCCTAGGCTTGTTCATTTTGAAAATCACAAAAACCTAAAATGAAAGTGCAACATTTGAAAATAAAAAGAAAAAAAAGGAAGGAAAGATTATATAAAAAAAAAAAAAGGTACAAGCATCCCTTCAAAAAGATAATTTTTTTCTTCTTTTATTTTATTCTCCTTCCAATATTCACCCATCCCTATTGTATATGCGTTACTTTTTTTGTTTTGTTTTTAGTCTTTCCAATATTTCACCCATCGCTGATGTATATGCATATTTTTATGGGTTTATTTTCACACAAAGCGCAAGGAGTCTATACAAGCAAAGGTTTTATCTGCAGTTTGAGTGTATTGAAACAAATAAAAGAGAGAGACAAGCATTGGCTAAATTTAAAAATAGTTCGTTTTCTCCATTGAAAAAAAATATATGATTATTTCTTGCATAAAACATCCTGTGATTTTTTTTACAAATATTTCATTTATTCTTATTTCTAACAAGTCAAAAAAGGTGGAAAACTTAAAAATGAGATTTCTATCCTATAGTGTGGCATACCACTGCAGATGATGTTAAACCATTTCAACAGTGAAGAAAAACAAAATTATGCTTGCTAAGTATGTGTACAAAAAGCAATTGCCCTCTATCTGATGTACAAAAAGGAAAGAGGCGTTAGAGAAATATAACAGTGGTCTTTTCCTTTTTTGTATAATGACACTTTAGTCACAATGTCTGGGACATGAAAAAGAAGCTTGAATGAAATTATTTTCAGGGAGTTCCACAAAAGCAGGGCTGCTTTTTCACTCTAACAAAGGTGCGACAAATGAGAGGACGGAGCAATTGCATGGGTCTATACAAAAAAAATGTGGCAGGGTTGGTTGAAGCTTTACTGGTGTTTTAGTTTTCCTGCTTACCTGAGGCGTCTGCAGGAAGACATGTAAGTAGAAAATTGGACGCGTTGTAGTACAGTTCTAGTCAGTGGGATTCCTACACCTGGCTTATGTTGTAGTACAGCGCTAGTCAGTGGGATACCTATACCTGGCTTACTTTATCTTATGGTGTAGTACAGTGCTAGTCAGTGGGATACCTATACCTGGCTTACTTTATCTTATGCTGTAGTACAGTGCTAGTCAGTGGGGTTCCTACACCCTGCTTACTTTATCTTATGTTGTAGTACAGTGCTAGTCAGTGGGGTTCCTACACCTGGCTTAGTTTATCTTATGTTGTAGTACAGTGCTAGTCAGTGGGGTTCTTACACCCTGCTTACTTTATCTTATGCTGCAGTACAGGTATAGCCATAGCTAGTTATTACTTTGGCTTGAAATAAGAAATGGCGTGATGAAAATAATATACAATAAAAATTGCCAACAAGCCATGCATCTGAAATTGTATATGTACATGTTCTCATCACTTTAGGAACCCATGATCATTGGACATATTGTATTCTAAAAAGAGACTTTTTAAGTTGAGTTGGTTTAACGTCCAACATCAGCACTATATAGGCTATACTGTGAACGGGCCCCACTGGCGTCTGACAATTTAATGTGCTGTCACACACGAGACAAAGTGGGGATACCCTGACTCATGTCTCAGCCGGTCACATTAAACTGACACCGACCCAACCAGTAGGTAGCAAAATCGCCATGGCTCTAACAACGGACCTTTTGCGTCGGAAGCAGGTGCTCTACCCCAGGGCCACCGCGCCCCCCTTAAGCATTGTTCAAAAGAAGCTGTGTGCCAATTTAAGAATAAAATTAAAATATGAAACTTTGAAACATTTTACTACATTAGCGAGTTTAACAAAAATGAGTGGATAACATGAACAAAGATTTGTCTAATACAAAAAAACATGTAATAGATTAATTTTGCCTGCCACCAAATAGGAGGTTTGAAAAATCTGAGTTGTTGGAAAAAAAAGGTATTGAGAAAAATGTGTAGTGTATGAAAGAATTGAGAGTGACTTACATCAGGAAGCTGTTTGTGGAAGACAATCTGTGATAGAACCATGGGGGCCGCTGTGGTCCAGTTATAGAATCTGAGGAAGGAAACAACGTTGTGCATTCGTTAGCTCACTATGTAATGTCATTAGCTCACTGTGTAATGATGCTGCTAGATCTGGTTTAAGTACCTCATGGCTAGGCAATGTCTCTGTTGCAAGTGGGACATAATATTGATATGACATAAGAAGGGAAAATATTTCTCTATACAAATATTCGGTATGTATTGAAATTGCTTGTTGCTATCTGTCTTAGTTGTTTAAATGTTGGCATTCTTTCCTGAAACAAACTTAAAGTCTTTCTGGGGCTATGTTGAAATCTTCATAAAACTTGTCTTTTTGACCATTTACTAATTCACTTTAAAAACCCTATGCTGAGATAGGGGAAAAAAGACAATGCTGAGATGAGAGAAAATAGAGAATATCGACTTGTCATGAATTGGACAGTACTAGCCTAAAGAAAACATACAATATTGAGATAAGAGAAAACAGGCACTTCTGAGAAAAACAGAGAGCGCAGACTAACTTGTCATGGATCTTGACGACCAGGTCTGGGTTGGACGTGATGTTTGGGTTCTGGGCGAGATCGTCAAACGTGACAACCTTCTGCATAAACTTGTCCAGCGACAGTGACTCGGGGTCGTGCAGCCCCCCACAGAGTGACAAGGCGACGGGTCCCAGGTGCCGGACCTCTGACATGGTAAAGCTCACCGAGGGCCCTCCGATAGCGCCCTCCACGGAGTTGGGGGACTGGGGCAGAGACTGTCCACGCCCAGACTCTGTGTCCTCTTCCTTCTCTCTATGACATTCAAACAAAAAACAGCAAATAGTTAATTAAATACATGTTCATTCTTTTTTTTAATTTTGCACATGAAGATGTTTTCAAGAAAAAAGAAAAAATATGAATCAGTATGAGATTTACAGCAGATGTTACAACAACAAAAACAAACAAAAAAGTCAAGGTACAATTTATAAAAAAAATCTGAGAACAGTATTAGAATTACAGTATAAAATTTCTGCCAAGCAAATCAGACAACAACAAAAAAAGTTAATTCCCAACCCAAACCAAGAGAGCTCACTAAGAGCAAGCCTGACCTGGGCTGTCCCAGGTAGATCCTGGCCATCTCCGGGTCGTCCATGCTGGTCAGATCATCCAGGTAGATCCCTTCGAGCGCAGTCTTCGAGGACGTCTGGGTTGACGATGAGGGCTGCTTGTTCCAGATGGACATGAACCCGCCGGAACTCTTGGCTGGAAATATCACAACAACGGTAGAAAACAGAGTTGATAGTCTATAGTTTCACTTTGTAGACTTACATGGTTTACAAAGTTGATAGTCTATGGTTTCACTTTGTAGACTTACATGGCTAGATCAAGTTTGTTACATAATTTGTAAAAAAAAATCAGTTTTGTTTACCCATAACCTGATCCTAATAGCCTTTCAGTAAAAAAGTGTCAAAGAATTTTATGAATTCGGTAATCCATGAGTAATTTCAAGCAAGAAAATATAATTTTTACCTAAACTGCTTATTTCTACCAAACTGTTTATGTATTTGACCCAAGAGCAGGGGTTGCTGTTGCAATCCTTTGCATTTGCATAAATAACTATTCCCTAATAAGCTTTGTTTGCCCTTTACACAGAGTCATCACTCCCTCGGTTAATAGGAAATATTGGGTTTTACAAATTCATTAAGGAGTTAACAGCTAGAAAATCTGATGTTTTCCCAACTGTAGGTGTCTAATATCTATTTTACAGTCATACACATGAGGATATATATATATCACCCACCTGTGTGGTCACTGTCCTTGTCGGCCTCTGTTTTCCCCTCCGCTATCTGCACAACTGTGGCCTGTGTGGCGGCTTTCTCTGGTCCGGCCACACTGTCGCCATCCTGACGAGTCTGTTGCTGCGGCAACGCTGCCTCCAGGTTGGTGGGAAACATGCCCCAGGCCCAGGTGGCGCTGTTCTGCACCAGGATAGACGTGTGGCTCTCCTCCACGTGCCGCTTGTCCACTTCCGTGTCGCTCTTAGGGGTGGATGGTCGAGATGCTCTCGGGCTGGTAGAAAATTTTTCAAAATATATATACATGTGTGGCAGACTAAAGCACTGGGGCGTACAAGAAAGTTTTTTTTGTTTTGTTTATGGAACTCTACCTTTCCTGCATAGGATAAAGATGCTGACAATCTTTGTTAGAGAGGAAGACAGTGGCTGTAGATTTCAAATTTCATCACCCTTTACAATCAGTCTCAAACTGTCTGGAAGTAACACTGGCCTTTATTAGTTTATTCTGCGACATCATCATTCTGTTTGCAGAGTCAATTTCATTCAATCTCTTCTTTTTTAGGGTTACAATCTGCCAGCTATTTGCACTTGATTTTTGTATGGGATATCTGATTTTGTTTTATTTTAGTGGGGTGGAGGGATTTTTTTACTTTCATACTTCCTTGGGCACACTGTGAACTATTCTTTTACAGGTCATAAAAAACACCAGGATTCCTAATGAGGACATGAAACATGTACAATGGAAACAGGATTATGAGACAAATTTCACTTAACTTAATTTTTTTTTCTGGTATGTCCTGTCATAAAAATTAGTATTGCAGCCTTAAATTCAAAAAGAGTATAACTTAATTTTCTTGTTCAAAATCTTGGTTTTTGAGGTTAGTCTTTCAAAGATATAGGCTGTGTTGAGTATGGAATCTTGTTTTCCTCCTTAATAATGTAAAGTTAACATTGCTCATAATTTACTAAACACAAGACTATCCTAAACAACTATTAACATTTGTCTTTTGCTCACTAAATCTATCACGACTGAGCAACTCTCATTATAAAGTGACTTTATCATAGCTTATACATGCTATCAAAAACTGTACCATCTCCGTCTTTTCTATTAAAATAATGTGAATGAATTTGAGTAAATAAAGACTTAAATATTAAAGGAAAAGATTAGTTTTAAAATAGTCTTCCGAAATTGTCACTCACCTTCCAATGGGTGAAGTCTCAGGATCACTGAACGGTGTGGCCATAAATGACGAGTTTCCGAAGGAGCTCATACGCCTGTGGGAGGTCGTGCCCTGTAGCTGCAGATCGGGTATCGTCGCGTCCTTCACCTTGCTAATATCCAGGGCAGGGACGTTGGGAGAGCTGGTGCTGTGTAGCCCACCAAACCGACGCAGCTTAGGCGACATGTTCAGGGCATCCCCGGGGGGCATCCTGAGGTCATCGGACGAGTCGACGGACTCGTCGCTGGTGCTCTCCTCCATGTCGAATATGACGGCCTCCTCCGAGACGCTTTCCGGCATGGACACCGATCTCAGGCCTGATCGGCCGCCGCCAGACTTGTGGTGGTGGTGGTGGTTATGGTGGGAGTTTGACTGCTGGTACTGGCTCTGCTGCGACTGTTTCTGATGCTGCTTCTTCTTCTTGAGGACTTTGCGCCGGGGTTTGCCATTTGCCCCGACCTCCAGGTACACTGTGGAGTGGACAGCGATGCTAGCGGGGTCCCTCGGGCTGCCCGTAACGCCGCTGCTGTTGCTGCTTTGACTGCCTCGCTTGGCCTGCAGCCGGAACTGGCCTGAGTGGCTCGGGTGTGGCTGGAAGGCTGTGGGTTCCGTCGAAGCCTCGGACACTGTCGCCTCCTCCTCTTCCAGCACCTGCCTGTGGAGGTCCATGACCCCGGCCTCCATGACAGACTCGCCGTGCGGCAGTGGGGACGTCGCCAAGTAGGCCGGCACATCTTCCTGCAGAGAATAACGCAACAACATAATCGATTAATAAACCTAACGGAAGTGAGAGTAATGTTTGCAGGTTATATACTCTTGTTTTCTTTGCATGTCTTAAACATATTAACCAATCGTTACTATGCTATTACTATTCTAACATGAGAAGAAAATTGTGAATGTATTATATTCTCTTCAAAACAATGTTCATATTATATATTATTACAGCTGTGTGGAGAGTGGAGCAGGTTATCAGGAATTAATTAACAAGTACAGGTTGAGATTTTGTTCAAATTCACTGTTATTGGAAACGTGAAGAACCAATCATGATAACATACAAATGACACTTGAATAAAAAATGTCAGTAGAAATTTAATGGAAAGACAGATTTTTTTATTATTATTATCTACCATGGAGCTTTCCAAGGCTAAAACTAAAAGCTTGCAGTTTATTTTCACGACAATATGGATATATATATATTAATATTTTTTTAAAGGTAAATATACAAACCTCTTCTTCTGATTCAATCTCCTGTACAAAGAACGCCTCGCCGGCTTCTCCTAGTTTCATCTGGAGGTCAATCGGCTCTCCATTGATTTCAATGTCCACCTGAATCATCACATTAATCAAGAAAACAATATATATAACAAATTGATGAATACAAGAAATGAGTTGGGCTGTGTTGTTTGGGTTGAGACTATACTTATTTGGAAAGAGGGATTATTGAGTTTGTCAGAGGACAGAGTGCAAATTTCAAGACAATTTAGTTAGGGCCCTCCACCCAAAGGCTTTGGCTAGCAGCTCTTATTCTCTTTTGGCCTTTCTGATTGGTCAGTTATGTTAATTTATACATCTAACATTGTGCAAATGAAATCCTGAAAACGGAAAACAAAATTTACAAAAATGTATAAACAACTAGCTCAAAACATAGATTATAAACTAGCCATGCTGTGAAAAAAAAATTGTTTTCAGAGAAGTGAAACTTGTAGAAACTCTAGTTAGATTTTAATTTCATTGGGAATCCTTCAACCTTGTATTCCATCATAAAATGAATTCAAATTTTTTTTTTTACAACTTACAACTTTTTCTCTCGATCGGAGAACGCCAAGTTTGCCAAAGCGTACGTGGAACGGGGACGAGTGGTAGGTGCCATCTGGCTGTTTGACGATGACAACGTCAATAGCTCCAGTGAGCGTAGCTGGGTTGATTCCATTGTAGAAACCTTTTAAACTTTGAACAATGCGCCCGACAAATGCTAAACTCATGATAGTGGGGGTACGATCCTCTTGATCACCCCTTCACTTCAAGAACTCTTTAATTTTGGAATCTGAAACAAAAAATAGTCGATGAGAAGTTAAATGTAATGAAAATGTAAATATTTTAAGAGTAGTCAGTCTAAGAGGTAAAGTGGCAAGATCTGGTCATAATAAGTGTCAAAATAATATCAACTAATCTACTTTCATAATAAATTTCTTTGCGGGCACTCAACATTTTTAGATCAGTTAAGATTTAGACTAATCTAGATCTAGATCTAGATGTCTGAATCTAGATTGATATGGAATTCTAGATCTAGATCTAGAATTCTATATTAGATACTAATATACAACAAAAAGGTAGATATAGATCTAGACATTAGTAAGGCCTAAATATATCTAATATCTAGATTAGGTTAGATTAAATGCGCTTACTGGTTGGGGTTCCTAAAATCTGTCGACGAAGTTGAAACTGCCTATTTTGAATGATTATTTTCTCTAAACCTTAAATATTAATGTGCCCCTAAATCTTCTCTAGATATCTGGTAATCTAGATTAAGTCTAACTCTTCAGATTATAGATCTAGATCTAAATCTCCTTTAACCTAGAAATTAGTAAGTAGGTGTGAATGTTGTCGAAAGGGTCCAAAGTCCAGCATCTTGAAGCCCTGATTCCGGGCTGCCTTACCTTGCTTGACAAGTCAGGGATCGGAGCTCTTTCTCTGTGTGGCAGCAAACAGCAAAAGTAATCCGAAGAAACACAGATGTCAAATTAGAATTTAACTAAAATTAACAAGTCCAGTGTTGTTACTAGAATACGTTATCCTCGACTAATGTAACCGTCACTTGCGTTAGACCTAAATATATTTCACTCATGGGCCTTCCTTGGTCTAGATAGATCCAGTCCCACTAGGCCTAATGCTCTATGTTGGGCTTCTGTCGGCACTTCGCCTTGGATCAGCCGATCGCGAGATCACATGACTTGGTCGAGCGAGGCCTAATTCCGTGATGAAACCGGGGGCGGGGTGAGAGAGAGGCGCGATTTCATTGGCTGAAAACGAGGTGCGCCTGTTCTATTTTCAGTCGCACGGTCGTCTGTTTTTTGTTGTTGATACACACATTATTTTCTTCACGGCCAGCTGTTCTACAAAATGTTACATTCAGACTTGTTATTCATTGAAGCTTGTCAGCTATGTTGCCGTTTATAGTTTGTCCCTTCATTTCAATGCGAAATATGTCCTAAGCAAATTAATGTCTAAGTACTCTTATACCCACTTGTTGATTTCAGAAGTACAACTTACCTTGCCAATTTTCCCCTCAAAAGTAGTAAAAACAAAACACGGACATGAGTGTAACATGCGCCTGAATGTATTCGGCTAATATTATTTTGATGAGGCGCAGGGGGCCACGAGTGGCTCATATCTAACTGCCAAGTTAAATAAACCTCATAGATATATATATAACTACATCTATGATAAGCCTCTAAACTTCGTACGGGTTCCTCGGGAAATAGTGACTGGAGAGGGAAGTTAAAATTAATCAAGGCCCGGGTTTTCTGTAATTAAACTTTACTAGTCATACCTCAGGAAAGGGTTTATGGATCTAAAAGCCAATCAACCTAGCAACAAATACGCGCATTTCCTCCATGCGCTTTTTGAATTTCCATATTTTGGAGCTTTTTATTTGATTGCACTTTTGTTTGTTTGCTGTTTTGTTGGGGTTTTTTTCGTGCTGTTTTGTTTTGTTTTTAATTCTTCTTTGTTTGAGACTGTCTTATAGTTATACGAACATAAATGCATAATTAATTTAATGTCCATTCCCTTGCAATGTAACCATTATATATCCAGTGATCTAATTGAATTTATTTTTCAAAATATATTCTAACCTCTGACGAACCCCCATCCAACCATGTACCACGGGAACTAGTCTAGTTCTACTGGGCCATGACAGATTCAATCATGTGCACACCCTATTTTAGCGGATATCCAAAAATTTGAAAAGGTAAATGTTTTGATACTTATTATTTCGAAATGGAAGGTGCGCAAAACAAAACAAAATGTGCTAGCACAAGAGCGTATTAACCCGCGCTAGGCTTATATATGTGCGGTGATATGGGAAAAGGCTAAGAGAACTCATTTTACATTTTTTTTTAATGCAAATTTTCATTTTTTACATCGATGGTTCAATCTGCAAGCTTCATTTTTTTTTAATTGTCAGATATTGCGATAAGAAAGAGGAAGGGCAAGAAAAAGAACAACAATAACAACAACAACAACAACAACAACAACAACAACAACAACA
>RQTK01000069.1:188996-212926 GCA_003991915.1 Elysia chlorotica | reverse complement strand
AAGAGAGAAGAGGGGAGAGAGAGAGAGAGAGAGAGAGGGGGGGAGACAGAAAGAGGGAGGTAAGAGAATAGAAAGAGGCAGAGAGGGAGAGGGAGTCTCCTGAAAATAAGATATATTTTCTCCCAGGGTGGGGAGAGAGGGAGAATGATAACCTCAAGTAGCCTTGGCAGTGACATGAGACATTGGCAGAAGACAAACGGTCTCAACCGCCGTCTGACGTCTGCTCTCTATTCATCGCTCGAAAATTTTCCTGCGGCTTTCCTGTGAAAATAGTTATTATTATCAGCCTGACTAGTTGTTAGTGACACTTGGTCTCTCAGATAAACGTTCATCTCCAAAATTTCCATTCACGGTCCTAGCAATATCGCAATCCATGTGTCACTGATGCTAAATCTGGACACAACTTGAGATAACAATGTTACCTAACCTACTGAACAGACATTGGATGATAACGTCGACAACCATACTTATAACTAGATACTAGTTCTTTTTTCTTCTTTTTATGAATGCCGTTACAAAATGACACTACAGACGAAACCAGAGTAAGACGCGTCTTTGATATAGTGATAAGGTACTCAGAGATATCAAAGCAAAGTAGGCCACACTTTGAGTCAGCCCATGTAAAGGAAAGTCTTGTTAAGTATAAGTCCATTTAAATGTTTGAATGTTTGTGTTATGATCACTCATTATTTGGGTCCCAAAGGGTCGACAGTATCCATGATCCACTATAGGCTACCAATACAAACTCGTGTCAGTGTCTTGTTCTACATGATACTCACTCATGGTCTGGATTGTCAAGCCACGCTACATCATATTGCATATCTTTGCCTGTAGACTGGCACACCATGCTATATGTATTGTATTTATTATATTTGCCTGCATGCCCATAAGTCACTTATGTGGTGATGTATGAGGGGCCCCTGAAGGGAGCAGAAGCTCAGTAGTGTTGCGGCGACTTACTGGCATTAATAAGGCGTCTTTGTATACTTATGAGACTATTATAGTCTCTTGGTAACCCTTTTGTTGTCATTCGGCATCGGAAGTTCGACCCAAACAGTAGAACATGTAAAGGGTTCACCAAGAGGGAGAGAGAGAGAGAGAGAAACGAAAAAGATATTAAAGGGAAACAATCAGTATATAATTTTAATTTGAAAAATAAACAGTTATTTCCCTTCCAAAAAGCTATCGCTTTTACTTAATGGAATGCACAGAGCAATGTGTGTTGGAAACTTTATACAAGATTTTCCTTTATTCCCTAAATTAAATTAAAACAAAACAAAAAAGAGGCAAAAAAAAGAAGAAAAAACTAACCAAAAACATGGTTTTCCTTTTTCCCAAAAACAACAACAACAACAAAACCAAATAAAAAAAAACAACTTTTTTGCACGATCTGTGAAATAGGTGTAAATTTTCATGTCACCTTATAGGTATTATTTTTGTTTGTTTATAAAAAAAATAACGGAGGCTGCGCATTTGATTTGAAGAATGATTTACCTGTACGTACAACTACAAGGAGCAAGTACGATTTTTTTTTTTCAAGGTAGTTGTTCAGTTTTAGCACCATTGCAAAACAAAAAACTAGTTTGTCTCTATATCACCCTATATAAGTTTAATTACTTTCTTACTTTCTGTATATTATACATATTACTGTCCCTGCTGAAGGTTGTGATTTAGAGTAGCGAAATTTGCAGCAGAAAATGTCATAAGATCTAAAAAAGGCACAACTTTAGCCTTTTATATGCAGTTTAAACAAATATAACCAATGCAAAGAAAACTATTTCGTTGTAATTTTGTAAACTTGTAAAGATAGAGAGAGGGTAGAGAGAAAGAGAGAGAGAGAGAGAGAGAGAGAGAGAGAGAGAGAGAGAGAGAGTGAGAGAGAAAGAGGTAGAGAAGAGAGAGAGAGACAGGGTGGATAAGGAAGATTAACAGAGAGAGAGAGAGAGAGAGAGAGAGAGAGAGAGAGAGAGAGAGAGAGAGAGAGAGAGAGAGATGATTTGCCAAAACAATTCTATGTAACAAACCCCCATTACCAAAACAATTCTATGTAACAAACCCCCACAAAAAAAAAATAAAACTACCCTGAAAATACAAAAAAATAAAACTACCCTGAAAATACAAAAAACAACAACAGACATAATGTTAAATTCTTTATTCATTAAGCTTTATTTAAAAAACAAAAAGGGGGTATTTAAAACAATTACATGTAATTATATATTATGTTCTCTTGAAACGTGTTAGCGTTCACAATTAAAAGAAGTACTCTCTTTCATTCTTCGCATGACTCAAATATGACCCAATAAAACAAACTGGTATAAATACATCAAAATTTGAAGTGGGACCATGCTATAAAAAAATACTTCCAATATTTAAAGCTTGGCACTGAATTTAATGAAGCCTTTGTAACTCAAAACAGTTCAAAACTAGACCAACCAAACAACAAATCAGTTTACATAGGGCACACAACACAGCCTGTATCCACCAGGGTAACAATGCTGTGTGCCAGAATAACTCTCACGGCTGCTCGTCCTTCATAATACTAGCTGGATGAGACAGGAGTCCAGGTCTCCCCTGCCTGTCTTGTGTGTGGGAGCACATACAATTGTCCTGAACACAACCTTTATAGTGCTGACATTGGACAATTATCAACCAAATCAACTTATAATACTAGTTGTAGAGCTTGGTGAGTATTCCACACTTCGATTCATTGCATAGATCTCCGAGTATCATGACAACATGTCCGTAAAAAATACCGAATGAGAATATTAAGGTTGTGGCTGTAACTGTAGGTACATAATTTCCACAAGTTAATAAAACTTCTTTCTTAAGTCACAATGAACCAGATGTACCAACCACAAGCCTGGCAGCAGGATCAGAGAAAGTGCAGGGGGTAGAGAGAGAGATTGGTCTTAACCAGCTTCCACAGTTCAAGTCTACCTGGTGGTACATCACAACACTCCCTTCTTTCTAACTCATCAACATAATTATGATACCACTCACAAACCATGATACATCTTTTTTAAGATACAGCAATTAAAAAAATAGAAATTGATATAATTGTCATAAAAGTGACACAACAAATTCATGATTATATGTATTTGCTCATATTATATAAACAAAGTTTGAAAAAGGGAAAGTTCTTAAACCCATTGTTTTCATTGACATGAAAAAACCACATAAATGCACATAATTAATAATGAAGACTTCATTAACACTGCTTGAAGACGTTTGGCAACAAGAAAATTGTAATGCTTGTAGTATCTTTAAAGCATATCCGTATAATATAAGACTGAAAAAGAAAAGGGGAGAACTGCAAACTCAAAGGGAAAAAAAGCACATCTAGATTACAAGAATAACTGAGGTGGGAACAGACAATAACAAAAAAAAGGGACTTCACATTTTGATTTTTAACACATAAAAAAATACCAGATAATGTGCTGTTTTAACAAACACATAAACTAGGCAGGACTAAAACGCTCAAGGCCTTGAAACAATTTAAAAAAAAATTACATCTCTACCGCATTTACAACTAAGCACTTACTGCTGCTCTCTTTCAGTCACACTTAAAATGTCAAAATAATTGACAATGTCTTTGGTGAGTAAGTCACATAAAACAATGAAAAAATAAAGCAAGTCCAACTATTTAAACCTGGAATACAAAAAATAAAATGTCGATGATTGCTTTGGTATTGTCATAATTATTCCCAACAAGGGAACATGAATATAACACAAATCACTTTAAGTATAAAGTACTACTTTGAGCAGCTCAGCAAACTATAACACACAAACTAGATCTAAATATGTAGAATATAAAAAAAAGTTTGTTTACAGACTCAGCTAAAATAACAATTTGCTATCATATAAGATAGAAACAAAAAACAAAGCAAATAAAAACATAAAAACAAACCCACACAAAAACAGTGGTTTGTCTAAAGACAGTATTTTGTGAATAACCAATTTCTAAATTTAATATATATACATATATTTTTAGAGGAATATATGTTATTTCTTTCAAAACAATTGTTTTGCACTTTCTTGTCTCTAGAAAAAAAAATTACAAAAAGGTAAAAAGGATCTGTTCTGCCAATCACAACATTCAAATTAAAACTTGTTAATTATTAATTATCCTAACTAAACAATGTAAAAATTGTTAAAGCTAACATTAGTGGGGCAGCATCTGGGTATTCTGTTAGAGAAGCTGATCAACTTTTTATGTATTACAAAAAAGGAAAAAAACAAAAAACAAAAAACAAAAAGAAATTACCACAATATATTTTTACAACAGAGGATAGTAACTATGTCATGTAAAGTGAACTGCAAATCCAAAGAACAAAACTTGTGACAGCTGAAAGAGGATGGTGCATAAGTTTATAAGTAGACCTTTCACACGATTGCAGCACTGCTGAAACATTATTATCTAAATAACAATGTCTAAAGAACTCAATGGAATGCTATTTTAATGGCAAAAACATATTTAAACAAATTTGTTGAATATAAAAATATAAAAACATATGCCACCCCAGGATACATAAAAATCAAAACAGTCAAATTAAAGCAAATTCGTATAAAGCTCCATTGTTTAAACAGTCGACGTAAAGCAGGGGGTAAAGAAAAATAAAACCTTTGACTTGACATGGATCTGTGGGGATCTAAAGCCTTTGAATGTGTACATCTTGAAATCTCATCGAAACATAAAAATATTCCAAGATGGACTATTGGTCCTACTCCTAGCAGGTCAAAGTCAAACTCCAGCCAAGCACCTACAGCTCTTACACCTTGAGATCAAGTGACAAGATAAACTCAACAGTACACAGCGACTCGCAATTCACGCACTTAGGACAAGGATTCACAATCCTTATAATATACTGCCATTATGCTTACATTCATATACAACTCTTCACTTTTTTTTTTTTCATTCCACTGAACTGAAGAGGGTAAAAAAGCATACATAAATATAATCATGACCCATTAACCTGGAAAGATAATAATGTGCAGATAACAGATAAATACTTTTATCAATAACATATCAGTCAGCAGATATCTAATAAATTTTTTACTGGGATTTGATATAATTGTCTACCTTTTTTAAACCCTCCCCCCTCTGTTTTTTATTTCTTCATTTGCCAAGTTAGCTGTACATTGTCCTGTCCTATAATTATATCTAAAATAGTTGATATCTTTAGTATTATTAGATAGGACATCATACAATCGAGGTGAGAAGTAATGCTGCTTGTACTTGTACGCCTGGTTCAAAAACCTCTCTAGTTTTAGGCACTTCAGTGTGTAAAGCATGATCCTTCCAACACTACTGTCTTCGAATAATGTTCCTATAATTGATAATAATGGTATATCTAACAATTAAAAAACCCAACCCCAGATTGGCCACAACCAAATCCGAAATGTCCCGCTGCCTAGTTGTCTTTTTTCTGCGGACTTTGCTCGGTGCGGGCGCCGAGAACTTTCTTCCTCTGGCCGAACATGTGCAGGTAGAGCTGGGGAAACACTGGTCGACCAGAGAGAAACACAGCGTTAATCAACAGGCGGCTTACACAACAATATTGCTACATTCAATTAAAGATGTAAAACAACTTATCTGACTATTCCCGTATCAATCAGCTGCCTGAACCAGATACATTTAATATGTTGCCTTGGTGAGAATATCAGAGATAGACAAACATACCCCCACAACAGGAATCAGCTCTCTAACTGTTCTCTTCTGCTACATCCAGCAATACAATGTGCACTCAAGAATTTTAATTGCCACACGATGGGCAATTCAAAAATGTCGATGCATATAAATTTGTCAATAACAAAGTGTATATAAAAGGTAGAAAATAGTACCCCAAAAAATATTTTCTCAACGAGTGTATTTTATTGGCTCAATTCTATCACAGTAGGAAAAGAGTCATAAAAGACTATTAATTAATTAGTAAAAAAAACATTTTGATTTTTCAGGTGTAAATTTCTTATTATCAATCACATGACTTTCTTTTAGTCAAAGGGAGCTGTTTTAGGGTATAATGGGTTATATATAAAAACTTTCCTGTCTCTGTAAACCTGTGACAGAAGTGAAACTAAATGTAACACCCTTTATGCCCACCCCAACCCCCACCCTCCCAATCTTTTCCTCATCCCTCTCTCTCTCTCCGAACTTGAGTCTCCATATCTCCATCTCATTCATCAGTGGGCTGACCATTGCCCTATAGATCTTTGAGTTTGACTGCAGGCCTGTTGAACGCTCCTTCCCCCTTATTATTACACACTATCACACTACACATTCGAATCCTTTGTATCAAGTTTCTTACAGATCAAAACATTGCTGTAAGGGTTGTTTGACCCTTATTTTGGAGAATCAAGCTCGCTTCCCCATCCCCCGCCCGCTGTACCCAAGTTCACCCATTTTCTTGTCCCGTTAAACCCAAGCAGAACTAATAGGCTTTACTGTATTACATAGTAGAAAAAACCTGGATTCTCAAAATGCCCCGCTGCAGCGGGTACCGTTGTAGATATACACAACTGTACTAACCTGGCAGGTAGGAGACGATGATGAAACACAGGTAGTAGTAGTAGTTGAACGAGACGTTCCACTTGTTGGGCAGGTCGAAGCTGTACATATGGCTTTTCTTTACCACGGGCAGTGCCGCGAAAATACTCATCAACTCTCCCTGGGGGAAAGGTAGAGAGAGTCATTCAGAGTGTACAAAGTGTTTAAGACTGAAAAGTAATAAAAGTTTTATAACGACAGGATTCTGCGACTAAAACCAGCTAGCCAAATTATCTTTGGGGGTTAAATGAAATCACCAACCAAATGTTTCTTTAAACATGTTACACTATGAATGATGTCAAGCTAGAATCAAATTTAACTGCCAATTGAAGCTGAAGTATTCACTGTGCTAGCTACAGACTTACAGTCACTCCAATCGGATACAGGAAGATGAATAGGGTGTATCTGAAATAGAAAAAAAACGAGATTAAAAAAAAAGATCTATTCCAATCTTGAGTGGCAACAAGCAGCAGCAAGCATCTACCAAATGGCTAACTTTGACAATGATGCACATTATATTATATACTCACTAGGGTATATGTATTGCTTACTCATGCTTGCCATTAGTGAAAATCCAGTTGTGAACCACTTTTTTCATGTTATTTTCATAGTTTAGGTAAAGGTGTTTTGCATTGAATCGCCTCTGAAGGCCTGCTGACAGCACTAGGCTACCTTATAAACAGGTCTCTACGATAAATCTCCCGCTTTCACAAGCACTCAGTCTCACAGAGACAGAGCAGCTATAGCATGATCTCTCCCAGCAGGTCACATCAAGGTTAGATATTTATAATTCTGACACTGACAATGACCCAATCAGTAGGAAAGAAGATTAAAACCAGGATCTCCTGATTAGAAGTTACACTCTCTATCAGCTGAGCTACCTCACTCATCCTTCATCTAAAAAGGAACAAAATAAAGAGCCAATAATTTATCAATATGTATAAATTATCACAGTTCAGTGACATAAAAAAATCAATATACAGAGACAGAGAGAGAAAAGAAAAGAAAAAAAGAGGCAGAGAAACAAGAAGTTGGAGAGAGAGAAAGAGATAGAAAAACAGACAAAAAGAGAGAGAGAGGATAAAGGGAGAGAGAGAAACAGAGCGACACACAGTCAGCAGTGATAGTGAGAACACTGAAGGTCACCTTAACCAGACGAGCAGGTAGGGCACGTCGCCCGGCAACAGACTGAAGAAGTAGAAAGAGTAGCGAATGATCTCCGTGACCGTCCAGGCCGTGAACCACAGGAGCACTGGCACGCCTTCAGACGCCTGGGGAAATAACAAGACTGGGTAATTGTTGGTTTATAATTATATGTATCCACACCAAGAGTTCTTTATAAATATAAATATGTTTTGCATATGATTGCATGATTCTAGATAGATAAATGCTAGCTGTTTCTATACCTTTTGCAAGACCAATAATGAAACTGGTCTATTTTCCTTTACAGCTCTTCTGAACTAAATAAATCGCTGTTTGCAGAGATAACCTACTGTACTGCATGCTGTGATACATAACAGTGAAATAATAGTTTACAGAATTACAAGAAAGTTTATTTGTTTGATTTCAACTTTTTTTTCTTCCCTTGATAGGATTATCAGCCAGTCAGGAATGGAACTCCCTGGAACACCATTTACGGCAGATAGAGGGCAATAATACCTATTAGCCATACATTCTATGGTGAGGCTTGTAACTTTGCTCGTAATGCAAGCCGATCATTTCTACTGGATGGGCAATTCCGATACATGCTCTGAGCCTAAGCATGTTCGGAGGAGAGCTCTATAGAATATAAATACTGTTTATAATAATTATCATCTTTGTGACATTCATGCAAGATGTATAACTCAATGACTCACCTCGGGCACGCTCCAGACAACCCCCCACAGCAGGAACACGCGCGAGAAGACCTGGAAGGCGGTGAGCACCCAGTTGGACCGCACCAGACCCACCATGCTGTGCACAATCTGGGGGGGGGGGGGGGGGGGAGAAAAGAACACACACGTTTAGCCTTAGCTACTATCACACTGAAAAACAGAAGGGAATTTGTTGGACACTCAAGATAGTAATTGGTATAACAACCAAATCTTTACATAATTTATGCACACAATGACAGTATAACTTCTAAGAAGAAATAGTAGATCTTTAAATAATCTATGCAAATCTCACACACACACAGATCTTGTTTTAGAAGAAAAGTATTTAACTTTGCAGGTCTACACGGTTTGCAGACAGTTGCCAAACACAAGTTGATGGTTCTAATCATCAAAAAGAGAAAAAACTGAGGCTGAAGTTGGAACACACACGCCACAGTGTGCTGCTTCCAAGGACTTGCCTCAAACTCTCTAAATTTTTTTCACTTCCAATGAGGTATGGGTCAAACCATGCATATAATTTTCCACTATAACCATTGATGTTATGTATCCTATTACAGAGTATTATGTGTTAAATCAATACAGCATAATCGGCGAGTATAAAATTTATAAGCACACATTAACAAAAAAGGCTCTAATTTTCAATATTAGGGGCCCTCAAAAATTTTTTACACTTATCTTGGGACCTTTAACCCCCAATTAAATCATCCATTGACATCCCCCCCCCCCCCCTCTTGGGTGTAAGATTATATGTGAACGGCTCCTCATCAGAACATATGACCGAACTGCCTTTTAGTACAAGTCAATCATGGCATGTGAGAAGAAAGTGAGAAAAGGTCCAAACCTCGAGCACGGCCGCTGTCTGGCAGATGAGCAGAATGTCCTCGACTTGCTTGTAGAGCCCGACGATGCTTCGCTTGGAGATCACATGGCTCAGCATGATCACCAGCAGCGCCAGCCACCTGCGGAACAAGGCATGCACAATCATATGATTAGAGAACCCATTGTTAATTGCTGGTCACTTAATGTCAGCAACTTGGATTAGAGCAAACGGGTCACAAGATTAGTGTCTGGCAGTGAATTTATGCGTACATTATAGGGTTTCTGTCCAAAATGCACTTTATACTATAAATCGTGTAGTGTCCTCTCACAAATTGTTCTCCCAGTCGTCTAGATGGCATTTATTATTTCTTTGCCCTCGACAAAGCCAGACTGTAAGCAATTCTGGTTTCATTTTACTTCAGACCCTCATCAGTTTCAACCGCAACAGAATTTTCGTGATATGACTTATAAGACGTAAGAATCTAGATCTAGAAAATAGAAAATCAAAGCCATGAATATGATTAATCTAATTCAGATTTTACAACAAATCTTATCTTTTAAAATCTACATCGAGACTAAGCTTAGATCTAGATTTCTAGATGACGAGGCGTAAGCTCGATTCTACGTCTTGTTTGTGCACTCTACCCGTAGAATATAGATTCTAAACCCGCACCATAAACGGCCAAAAGGTGTTAAAGAGAATTGTATTTATCAGTACTCACCCTAACATCTGAACGACATTATAAGCAACAAGATATGCTTTAATGACAGGATTCTCGCCTTTCCCTGGGCGATTGGCCGGCTTTGCAGATGATGGGTTCGCCATTTTCAGTTGGTATACTTTTTTAATTTCACTCCCCTTTCGTTTCGGTAATCGGTAGTTTTCCAGTTTGGCATGCAAAAACAACAACAAAACAAGCAAAGCAGCATAAAACACCCCACGATAGAAAGACGTTTGAAAATGTGCATACAAAATTTAAATTAATCTTTATTAATTGCTGTGATATTAAACTCCATTATTTTTCATCTTAATACTGGCTACCAAAACGTTTGTTTTGTTAAGGACCAATTTCTAACCCATAGATCTAGTTTATATTTAGATATATTCAAAAGAAAGCAAAAATACGGATCGGCTCAGCATCGCAACGCGAGGACGCTACAAACATTTAGACGCACTTTGTCGGTTTACTTTGACAAGTAACAAACACAACGATCGTGCTGTGGAAAGGCTTCATTATGGTATGCTAAGGCTTTTCACGCGCATAAACCATCGCATAAATGCCCATTTTTTAAACCACAAATGCCTATAATAATGACAATTGGACTTAGATTCTAATTGATATCTAGTCGAAAAAAAATGTTGTGACTGTTCCAAGGCATGAAGGACCCAAATTAAACATAAAAAAATACGTAACTGCAAACCGTGAACTAACGATGACAGTGAAATATCCCAAATGTACTGCTATATGCATGATATTAGTAGGCCTAATTTAGGAAGTGTGCATACTAAAATACTATGAAAATACCATGAGGGGACCACACTATTTATTCTTTCAAAGAAGCCTACACCTTCACTAGTAGGCCTACTTAGTAAAAAAAAATGCAAATTCTACCTTAAGGGAGCAAAATAAGGACTCTCCTATGCTTTCAAATAAGACCCTGTAAAATGTTTTGGGCTACTGCCACTGTAGGGTTTTTAGTATAGATTTATCTGTACTAAACTAGGCCTGGTGTTACCTATCAATGTTATTTAATATTAATGAACTAGCTCATTTTAAAATGAGTGAATATAATTTATTTTTATGAGTGTGTTTACAATAGAAATTAGTATTCAAACAGAAAAACTCTAGACTGTTGCCTTTATGCCTTTCAAATATCCATTTCTTTCACCCCCATATACTCAAATAAAATCAAGTATGGTAAAATAACGTTATTGTTAAAATCAATACTTGGAAACTAGTCTTATCAAAAACATTTAGTATGATAACTTTGCCTATACAAGCTACAAGCTATTTGAAATAATCTTTTCTATGATATGTTTGATATAAAGGTAGTTAAAGTCTATAGATCTCATGAAGAATTCTCTTATAGGTCTTCAAAGTCTCACCAAGATCTTTGACAAACCTAAAATTTCATCGGCGTCAGCTTTGTTGGGCTGTGCTGAAGTGAAGTTGAATGAAAACTTTTTTTGATTCTTTTTTTTTTTCAAATTTGTTAAAATATTTTGAAATACCATAGAGTGTGATAAGACGTACAATTCATACTTGCCCTCCAGGACTGCTATGATATCATGAAGAGGATCACAACCCACAGAGGAGTGAAACAGCTTGTCGTCATAAACAAAGAGGGTACGGTAGCACTCACTGTCCACAGAGCTTTGCCTCCACTGGCATACTACACTTGTTAGTGTTTAACCTTTTCAAGACGTTGGCACCAGCACTCTTTTTTTCCTCCGGACATATTGATATAATGCTTCTAATTTCCCGGTGATGTGGTAACTTAAAGAACCAGTGACAGTTAGTAACATATTGCAAGATTCATCACCTTTGACCTCTTTCATTTCTGTGAGAAAAAATAGTAAAGTTTGACCCTAACGAGCCAAGTGCTGTGCTGATCAAACCGAGACTGTCTAGTGCTGTTGTGAAAGGGTTAAACATTTTCACTTATGAGACAAAAGGTAGACTGAATGGGTGAGAAATATTTTAAACCTAACAAAAGAGTAAGAGCTTCGTGTTATGCCCATATTTCATCTTAACAACTGTTAAGAATCAGATACAATTTCATTATTGATATTTCAAAAATTGTTATCTTTTCATTTTGCTCCTCCTCCTCTTCTTTTTCTTCTTTTCTTCCTATTCAATTTATTTATGTTTTTTGGTGGATATTCAAAAGTACATCTCATCAATGAAATTTAGACATGATAGTTCCATCTCTAAAATGATGCTTCTTTTCATTCTTTTTTTGTTCCATTCAACTGTTTTCTCTATGTATTATCTGTCCCGCAGTTTTTTGCCATTTGTACCCAAACATTTTTCCGTCTGTGATCATTGTGTATTCATGTATTTCAATCCGACGATTCCCGTGCCAGGGTTACCGCTGAGGACATTCCCTGCGGAGTCGGGGGGCCTGGAAGATTCTCAGATCCAGAGTCTTCACGAGCTGGCGGGCGCCGCAAGACGCATGGTCCGCGACGTTGACCCCACGGATGATCTCATGTTCCTGAGAGTTTGCTCCAAGACGGACGAGATTCTTGTCTCTCCAGGTAAAATTTAAAGCTGAGGATGTAAGGAGTAAATCAAAAAGATCTGCAAAGTCATGTTTGTAATCATTTTCCTGAAAATCTCAGCAGTACAAAATATTGATTTTTTTTGCAATATTGAATGAACGTCAGAGTGAAAATTCACAAATCAGCTAATAATTATTCTAATCTCACAAAAATTTATTATAGTTTTAAAGCACATTTTTTAGAAGACTTTCTTTTTCCAATTTTGCTTATGTTTGTTGTAATTTCTCCTTTGATATATACTCTTACATTTAAATCAAAACATTTTTGTTAGTGTTCTTCTTCAATAATCATAGGAATTTAAATAAAAAGGACAAAATTAGTTTGTCTTTTCTTCTGTCTTGACATAACTAAGGCTTGAAATACACTTATTAAATTTATAGCTATTGTCATGTTTCCTTGCTCAAGTCAGAAATATTACATACTGTTATGGTGAAAAGTTTAATTGAAGAATTGGGGGTGTATTTACATATATACTGACTGCTTTGTGATGTGCATAGGAATCCAACTGTCTTAGCCTGCATCAGGCAATGCACACAGATACATAATTGTTTTAATCTTTAATTTTAACAGACATGTCCTTCACTGTTGTGGTGTTTCAAGAAAACTATGAAAAACAAGCAGCCACGGTGTAGCGGAGTTTACTGAGGATGTTGTCCACCTACAGTTTTATGGTTATCATTTTATCTTTACTGATTGATTTTAGGAGAATGTGTTAAAACTGTGGTAAACAGCTCTGAAGGACAAAAAAAATTAGGTTTATTTGCATAGTCGGATAAATTTTGTAGTTTGTCAATACCACTAACAAATTTTATTTTTTTATTTAAACCCGTACTGAGATTACTCGATGTTTGATATTAATTTTAATACTGGAGTGTATTGTCATGAAGTAATCTTTGTTTACTTGGAAAAATGTATGTTTCAAATGATCACATGGAAATATGTAAAAGTTTAAGTTTTGATGAATTAAAACCACGTTGCCTTCAAAATATTGTGCTTTAAAAAGAAGAAAAAAATTGCCATAACTATTTATTGTTAAAACCTATTTCTATGTTTTGAAGCGGCTTGTTTATAACAAAATGTCTGTTGTTTTTAATACAAGCTGGATATGGATAAGTGTTTTCATTGTTTACTTGAGTGCTGGAAAATGCAATTTCCAGTGATAAAGCTTTGTGAAGTAAACGAAATATATTTTAAGGAATTGAAGGCTAAAAAAACACAAAAACCAAAAGAGTTTGGTCTGCTGACAGAATTTTGATTTGAATTTTATATCTTCTTGTCAACACTCGTGCCTAGCCTTATGTGTTATTTTATTTTTTACTGAAGATCACACTGTTATAACATGAGGTTGTAATGTGTTTGCTTTTTCTTGTCTTTTGACTTGAATTTTATTCTGAATAAACAAAACTTGAGCAGGTCAAATGGGGAGAGTCTTAAGATGAGAGTGAGAGAGAGAGAGAGAGAGAGAGAGAGAGAAAGTAGATTCTCTTATAAGAAAAAAGAGACTCGGTAGAGAGAGGGAAAAATTGTACTAAGAAGATTAACTTGTAATAAATGCTCCAACGAGAAAAACTTGTAATAAATGCTCCAACGAGAAAACCCTTGACAGTATTGATCTACACATTTACTCCATATTTTTTCTGACAAGCTCAACATTCAATGATTCCATGTATTATCAGCTCTGTAAATGGAAACTTTGATATATTTTTTAAACATTTTTCTTTCAAACTAACCAAAAAAACAGGGTAAACAATCACAATTGTGCTATGTGTTTACTTTTTTTTTTTTTAATAATGTGATATGGAAGTAGTTTTAACTCATCACTTCAATAGAGGAGGCTGTCTCTTGATATTAAAATAAGAATGAGTGCAGATTTGGAATAAAAATGACTAAAAAATTTGAAGGTGACTTGAAGTAAACATGAATTCTGCCCTTTCCAAAAGATTGTTTTAGACACTTATTCAAAGTGCACAAGTTCCCAAAAAGGGGCATAAACTTTGTTTAAACAAATGTACCACTGACAATAATTTTCTACATTTATAGAGGAATGGTTTCGAGACGCTGTCTAATTTATTGGATGATCATAGCCATGTATTAAATTATTACACTGCAGGGTGTCATTGTTTTTCATATATCAATGTTAACACGATGTGTATGTTTTTAACTTTACATCCATTGTCCCACGTCCACATCTTCATTATGTCAATCCTTACCAAAGCCAACTTAGTATATCATTTAGAGTATGCAAAGCAAATCTGTGATGATAAGCTCAAGTAATATCCATTTATTGAAAATAAAAAAAATATGTAATATACTTTCTTTTCTTTTTGTGTCATTGTTTTAAAGACCCCTCCTATATTTGTTGTTTTGTTGTTTCAAAACTGACTTCATTGTCGAACGTTTAAAGCTAAGTCAAGTCTTTCTGTTTTTCAGGCATTTTAAAATAAAATAGTCTTGTATGTAACCAATTCCACCATGAATATGTAAACCATGTTCTTGTCTAAATAATTAATAGTCAGATCTTATGTAAAAAAAATCAGCCTTATAAAAAGATAGGAAAGGGCTGATTCATTTCATGATATACAACTTCTGATGAAGTCTTCGAGTATGTGGAATTGTTTTTGGCAGCTTTTCAATTCCTTTTCATTTATCTTGCATTTTTTAATTTTTTCACACTTTAACCAGTGATTAGGGTGGCTCTCTTTTGTTGAAAATACCACTGTTTCTGAGCTATTTAACTTCTCTTTGAGGGATGAATAAATATTTCTGTATTCTGTATTTGTGAAAGCAATCAATCTTTGAAATTATCAATACAAAAGTGAAGTATAAAATATAATATAAAAAACAAAAGAAAAAAACAATATTTAAATATATTATATTGCAGGTTTAGAGGCATATTATCTTAATTGCACAGAGTTAAAGTGGGCAGTTTGCCTCTAGATCTGTGGTTCTACCTTTATTTTGGGTTTTACAAAGTAAGAAAAAAAAACAAGACTTATTATTGTGTAGATTTTATTTATTTTTCACTCTAATTATTGCATACACAGTGAGTGTGGAGGTCGTTCTCTGTAAAACATTATTACAAAATGTTAACAACAGACTAGTAACAACATAATATCTAAAATTATACGCGTCTATCAGTTTAAATAATAGTGGGAGGAACTGAAGAACAAACAACTCATGAGTAACACAGTATGGAACAAACTAGGTCTAGTTCTAGTTAAATGTGAGCACCTCCCACAGTTTGAAATCTGAAGTAAAATTGCGTCAGCCAATGTCAGTTTTTCCATACATAGTAGTAATTAGTACATGTATGAGGAATTTTGGCATGTTGTGTTCAACCAGAGGGAACATCTATCACAAACAAACATACATACATACTTACATTCAAATAGCTGGCAAAAAATGTATTAAACTTCTACATGCTCTTGTAGTGCATAAAAAGAGAGTGACAGAGATCATAATGCGTTTTCTGTATGATTACCCGGAGATTGTCTCAAGGAAAATAGAGGAAAAAAAAGAGTCTAAAATCTAAGATATCACTGGACTAATAAATCACGGATAAGGGGCATAACTGAGTTAAGCGAAAAACTATTCATGAGTTATAGGACTTGGTGCTCTGCTGTATTGTTTCTGTGTACATGTGTACAGAGATGTGTGATGATCCCGGGAACTTAATCACATGTTGTGCCTGAACAATTGAAGAGATATAGAGCTTTCAAATACAAAAAAAAAATGATTTTAGTCAATACAACTTTGATAACTAAAATAAGCTATATAACTCCCTAAAATATTAAGATTTATTTAAAACGCCTTTGCATGACTTTGACAGAGATGTCAGTGATTCTCTCAGTATTTTGCACAGCTTTGACAGAGAGATGTCAGTGATTCTTTCAGTATTTTGCATGCTTTGACAGAGAGTCAGTGATTCTTTCAGTATTTTGCATGACTTTGACAGAGAGATGTGATTCTTCAGTATTTTGCATGACTTTGACAGAGATGTCAGTGATTCTCTCAGTATTTTGCACAGCTTTGACAGAGAGATGTCAGTGATTCTTCCAGTATTTTGCATGAATTTGACAGAGATGTCAGTGATTCTCTCAGTATTTTGCACAGCTTTGACAGAGACGTCAGTGATTCTTCCAGTATTTTGCATGACTTTGACAGAGAGATGTCAGTGATTCTTTCAAATAATGACACATGCGCACATACACACACATATTAGAATTTCGCACCAAAATGCAGGATTGAAGTTGCCAGTCAGTCGTAAATTGGCAGGGTATTACTGTTACAAGTATTTTGCATGACTTTGACAGAGAGAGGCTCCAATAAAGACAGATAGTGTAAAACTCTGTCCTCAATAATGACATCAACAGTGCTAAACAAAACAAAATTAAATAAAAGAAAACAAAACAAAAATTCTAACAAATAATATACATTAACTGAAACAAAGATGAATAAATAAATATGAAGAAAACTGTTTACATATTACGTATATAATACATTTCCTGGAGTGCGTAGGTTTTGTATTGCTGTGTTGCTGTTGAAACATGTTTAACTACAGAACTAGAGCAATAGAATATCATAATATCACATCAACAAAAAATCATAATTGCACATGATTGGGTATGGGTACAACGAATATAAAACCACATCTTTTGCATGTATCTTTTTCTAACAGATGGCTTCATGTTTTTGCGTAGCACATTATTTTGTTTTTAGACATATGGATCTGGAGGAACAGCTTTGCAATAGTTAATTACATTGATTGCGTTGGATGTAGAAAGAAGTGTCTTTTCATCCCCGTTTCATCTGTATGAAAACAAAGGGACAAAAACCCAGCAAAAAACTGGGGGCGTTATTGTCACAAATTCAATGACAATTTTCCCAAATAAACTTTATGTCTAAAACTATTCAAAATAAACAATTAAAAAAAAACCTTCTCTAAAATAAAAATAGTGAAGTTTTTGAAGCATTGTAATAGGAAAGCATCATAGAGTTTCGAAATAAACTAGAATAAAGCAGAATACATGTAATTCGATCTTTTGACAGTATTTGCCCCTTTCATTTTACAAAGTTGATCTCTTTTATTTTGTAGTCCTTTCATTTTACAAAGTTGATCTTTTTCATTTAATAGTCCGGAAACCTTGTAATGAAAACTAAACTAACACATTTTGATCCTCGCCAAATGCGTAGGAATGAGTGATTCTCCAGAAATCCTGTAGAGAATAGATCCAAGCCTACAGCCCATAAAATCAACGATAGCGATGAGCTAAATCTAACAGCAGCTACAAACTCACAAATAAACAATAGTCATTATATCAATACAATTACTTCAACTAGAGCTACCAAGTTAAGTGATTGTCATAATGTACATCTTACAAACATAATTATACAAAATTTAAAATTTGCAGGACGTTAGTGACGTACGCTTTGTACACATATAATTATTGTACCAGTGTTGCCCGTTTGACAGTCAGGAATGCAATGTTTTCAAAGCATCGTGGGAGAACCGATTAGAAACATGGTGGAAAATATTAGTCTTCAACAAGACTGATAAGAACAAAATATCAAACTCACTGAGCTTGGCAGTAATAAATAACATAAACAATGGAAATATTCAGTCCTATAATATCCTACACACGTGCAAGCTTGGAGAAAAGTCCATGCGGTTGAAACAGGCTTAGATGTGTCTCCCTGTGATTTCTATCTACTGGAATCTAAAATTAAGTGACAGGTTTGAGCCAAACGTCACGGCTGTACACGACAGATCTGGAGAGAGGTCTGAAGGTCCACAGCGCTGACGTAGCGGTCTCGGGACTCGTTCTGTCTCACGCACGTACCCTGGACCTTCCCCTTATGTCCACAGACTATGGCTCGCCTCACAGGGAGACACTGCTCAACTTTTAGTACAAACGATTCATACAAAACAGGATTTCTTCTAAGGTAATGCTATGTACACAATTTAAAAAGATTAATGTCATTGTCTGTAGACGTCTACAGAAATTGACAATATTTTACAGTTTTATACACTTAATGGAATGCTTCAGTTGCACTTTTGGCTTTTTTTAAAGCTCGATACATTTAAAAACAAACAACAGTAAAGAAAAAAATTATTTCTAAAACTGTGATCAAACTTGACTTTAGACATTAATACCGAATAACGGAGAGCGAGACAAAAACAGTCATTTATGGAAAAGCCAATTACTTGCGTAATAAAAGATCTTGGCCATTACATCAGCATCGTACAAGTGGTTGTCAATTTTTCTAAGTTAACTACATCCGAAAAAAAAAAAAAAAGATCTTTCAAGCAAAATCAATTACAAAATGTGCCAGGATAATGGTACATGTACTATCTTTTAACTGCAATCAATGTATAAAAACAACAACGCCCTATATGCCATAAATAAATTATATAGCTACAAAATGTCTACCACAAAATCGTGTAGTAAAATTCTATATATAGATCTAGTCGGCCCCAGTGCTGAGACTGGGAGTAAGTAAGCTCGGGCAGTTCTATGGATAATAAATCATCGATATCAAAATTATAATTATGACATAAAAAAACAATAAGTGCAATGAAATATTGAGGTCCCTGCTATATCGGCATGTCACTGCATGGTAACAAGCTTATTGCACATAATTTTTAACAGCCTAACAAACCACACGGGTACATCTCGCTAACAACAGTACACTCCCTAGTTAGAGATTTTTATATTGTCTCTCCGGGCATTCTCCAACAAGAGGGGCAGGCTGGCTCAGCTGGTAGAGCGTTCAGCTTCTCATCAGGAGATTTAGAACTGAATCCCAGTAAGGCAGTCTGTTCCCTACTGGCTTGGTCAATGTCAGTATAATATGACCAACCTGACCCTGGTATCTGAGTAAGACAGCTTGTAAAATTGTCAGATGTTATTCTAGGGTCCTAAACTATCCATGGCCTTGTTGCTGTGATCGACATTCAGAAACCTAACAGTTTTTTCTAAATGAATTGAAAGAATCACACTGGAGATGAAATATGCTGTCACATATTGTTTTGATATTTTTGTTGGCCTCACCTAGAAATTCCACATGATTGAGCTTGTGCTAGTTCTCGCAATGAACTTAAACATACAACTATAATAACAGCTATTATAGGCCAATCTTACGACATATATAACGGAAGAGTTCGACTTACAGTCTATCCTTCCTTAGATAAAGAATAAGAACAGTATTGAATATTTCTTTCCTTCATGTGACTTTACCTTTTGTTCTAGATTTTCTCCCCTTATAATCTTATAAAATGTTATTGCATTTCTTTTCACTCATACATTTTCTCAATATCGTAAGATTTAACAATTTTTTCTAGCCTTATAAATATCTCTCTCTAAGGAGTGTGTTTAAAGAGACTACTGAAATACTTATCAAATAAGACCCTAGCTAGTTTTGGAAAATGTATTTCATCTCATCATCAATATAAGGAGTGTGTTAAAGAGACTGCTGAAATACTTATCATTAAGCCCCTAGCTAGTTTTGGAAAATGTATTTCATCTCATCATCAATATCGTCTTCCATATCGTCCCTGCCCTTATCTAGTTTTGGAAAATGTATTTCATCTCATCATCAATATCGTCCTCCATATCGTCCCTGCCCTTATCTAGTTTTGGAAAATGTATTTCATCTCATCATCAATATCGTCTTCCATATCGTCCCTGCCCTTATCTAGTTTTGGAAAATGTATTTCATCTCATCATCAATATCGTCCTCCATATCGTCCCTGCCCTTATCTAGTTTTGGAAAATGTATTTCAGTCTTCCATATCGTCCCTGCCCGAGTCGCGGCCTCCGTCCCTCCCTCCGTTGCTGGAAGACAGACAGTTGAGCACGGAGACCTTGTCGTCCAGGTCTTCGTCCAAGTCGTCCCTGCCTGGGTCCGCGCCCGCGCTGCCGTCGCTGGTGGACACCGTCTTCATGCGCTTCACCTTGGCCCGGTGGTTCTTGAACCAGAGCTGCACGTTCTTGGGCTCGAGCTTGGGGAACTTGTGCCGGTACTCGCACGTGTTGAGCTCCTCGCAGAACTTGTCGATCATGAAGGCGGACGGGTGCGTGTCCTCCAGGAACCACTTCTCCAGCTTGGGGATCTCGGTCAGCGGGTCGATGAACACGCGCGTCCGGCGCTTGCGGGGCTCGGAGCCCGACATCTGGCCGCGCGCGTGGGGGCCGGGGGGAGACGCCGACTGGTGGGCGTGGGGGTGCAGGCTGCTCAGCCCGGCAGACGGGGAGGGCAGGGGGCTGCGAGAGTCGCCGCGGTGAGGGTGCAAGTGGGGGTGGGGGTGGGCGTGGTGCGGCGAGATGGAGGATGGGGAGCTAGACGGGGTCACCACCGATGATCTGGTGAGGGGGGTCGGGCTGGAGGCCGAGTGCTGGGGCGCCGAGTAGAAGCGCGGGTCCATGGGGTAGTAGGCGGCCATCGCCAGCGACGGGGGGAGCTGGGCCAGGGGGAGGCCACCCATCTGGGCGAGGGACAGGGCGGCCATGTTGGCTGCGGTGAGGCGAGACACGTTGCTGTGCATGGCGTAGTCTGCGTAGTCCTGGCTCTGCTTGAGCCGCAGCTTCAGGAGCTCCGCCTCGCTCTCAAGGTCAAGGCCGCGGTGCTGGGGGCCGGGGTAGCCTCGGTGCGGCTGGCTGTGCGGGCTGAGGTAGTCCAGCTCCTCCCCACTGTCGTTATCTCGGAGACCGTAGGATGCGACGTTCTTCTCCCGGGCGCCACTGTAGCTGTTGTTGCGCTCCCTCCTGTACGTGCTGCCCTCGTTATCAGCATCCTCTTCATCATCGCTGAAGCTCTGCTTGACGCGGTTGTCCCCCTTGTGGATCTGTCCAAGCTCCAGCCCAGAGTCGCCAGGGTAGTTCTGTCTCGACCTGGGGGAGTTGCCGTGTTTCTGGCGCTTCCCCGCTGGTTCCTCCTTCTCGCCCTCCTCCTTGATGCTCACGCCAAAGATGTGTGCCGGCAGACTTGCACCGTTCGGGAGAAAGTTTGACCTGGCTGGAGAGTCGGAGATGCCCTTGGCCCGGTCCTTATGCTCTCCCCTGTCTGCGTGGCTGAGGTTAGCTTTATCTCCGAGCGACCTGCCCCTCTCTCCCCCCGGTGGACTTCTGCTGCTGGAGTCTGCATCATTGTAGGAACCAACGCCGTTCAGGGCGTAGGCGAAACTGGCGTCTGGCGAAGCCCGGCGCTGAGAGCTGGGCAAGATCAAGGTCACAGTGGCCTGGTCCTCTTCAGAGTGGGCCGGGATCTCCTGCCTCATCTTGGACGCTGCATCCAACAGGGCGGGGAACCGCGGGGGGCAGATCGGGGACGTAGACGATGGCAGGAAAATCGAAGGGTTTGCGGGGGGAGAGTTACTCCCCCTCTTTGTTGAGTGGCCCTCTGCCTCACTGTCCGCCATGTTGGGTGACTTTGCTGGAAAGGGAGGCCTGCTCTTGCCGTGGGTGAGATCTTGGGTCTTGTTGTCCTTGGCGGCTCCCTCAGCCTCCTCCTGCTGGCTGGGCAAGGCTTTCCTCGCCTGGCGCTTGTATGGCACGGGGGACAACTCTTCCGAGGAGCGCCGCTTTGCCAGAGACAGGTCGTAGGGCTGGTCATCGCCGGCAGACTCGGCGCTGACCCCTGGTCCCGGGGTGGACATCCTGGCGTGGCTGGCCTGGGAGGTCTGGAGGTACGGGTGGAAGGGGATCATGTACACGGCGTTCTTGTTGGGCAGGTAGGGAGGGATGCTCGCGTCACCAGACCCACTGCTGCCGTTACAGTCGAGGCCCCCACCACCCCCACTGCTGTCATCCGGGTCCCCCGAGTCGGGGAGGGAGTCTCTGTGCTGAGAGTGTCCTCCCATATCCTCCCCGCTCCTCCCATCGTCCCCGGCACCCGAGGAATCCTCCATCGAGTCGTCGAGCGCCTTGCAGGCCCGGCGCTGTGCGGCGCGCGCGTTCTTGAACCAGTAGATGATGTTGGTGAGGTCCAGGGGTCTGCGGCCCCGCCTCGACTCGAGCGTGTTGAGCTCGTGCATGTAGCGCATCATCTGGTCGCGCGTCGGGTGCTGGTTGTGGGAGAACCACTTGTGCAGGCGCGGGATCTCGTGCTCGGGGTCGAAGGACGTGCGGATTCGAGTCTTGCCTGGCATGAGGCCCAGGTAGGGGGTGCCGCTACTGGAACCACCACCACCACCACCACTGTTGTTGTTGCTACTGTTGATGTTGCTGATGCTGCTGATGCTTGCTGGAATGTGCCCAGGGAGGCTGAGGCTACCGTTCACACCGGCGGCGGGGACTGGGGGGATCAGGCCGTGCGAGTGGTAGTGCAGCGCTGACTGCATGGCGTGGCTGGCCACCACGTCTCTCAGCGACGCTGCGAGCTTGCTGTGGGAGCTGCTGGGGTGACCGTCCAGCCTGGGGCTACTGCGCTGGTTACTTCCCTCCTGACCGTGGCCCGAGTTGTCCAAGAACTTTTCCTGACCGTGGCCCGAGTTGTCCAAGAACTTTTCCTGACCGGTGTGGCCGGTCGGTGCAGGCTTGGCGTGACCCCCTGCAGGGCTGAGAGCCGACCCGCGTTGGTCCTGGCTAGACCTGGGATCCGCCACACTGCTGGGGTTGTCCCCCTTTGGTCGGATGGCCGGCTCTCGCTTGGCCGTCAGTGAGGAGAGCAGGGCGGGGCTGGGCGGGACCAGCAGGGCGGGGCTACACTCGCTCACCTTGACCTTGACCTTGGCACTGTGACCTTGGCCTGGTGAAGCCTCAGGCGCTCTGAGGTCAGTGCTGGCAGACTGGGGCTCCCCCTGGCGAGCGTACCAGCGGTCGAAGGCAGAGCAAACCGTCTCGGGGAGGGGCTGGGTTCTCTCCCCTGCCGACATCAAGTCTAGCAGGGACTGAGGGAAGGAATGGGGGGTTCAGGGGTGGATTATAAAATCAATGAATACACATGGATTCCAGATAGTTAAAAAAAACAACACATACATTAAAATAATAAACAACAACAGAAAGTAGGTTTGGCCATGCTAGATTGGGCCGGGCTGGCTATAAGTTTTGCCAGAGTAAAAACTTACCCCACGAATGAGAGTCTCAGTAAAAGCCAAAGTCATGGACACATGGATACATTCCTTTACGCTTGAATGGCATTGGTTTACTAATGCACGATACAATGATTTTGGAACTTCAGAATTTCAAATTAAATTAGAGTGGTTGGTGCTGTCAGTGATAAAATATTCGTGATTAGAAATTTACTACTTAGACTGTGTTATTGTACACTTTTCTATCGACAAAGATAATGCAGTCGCGCCTTGGTTGTGTACATGTATGAAATAAAACAAGTGTATCAGTCTTCTTCCTCTTCCTCTTCTTCTTCTTCTTCTTCTTCTTCTTCTTCTTCTTCTTCTTCTTCTTCTTCT
>RQTK01000069.1:171731-182861 GCA_003991915.1 Elysia chlorotica | reverse complement strand
GGGTAGAGAAAGAGAGATTAGATAGATTGGGGGGTAGTAAGATAAGGAGGGAGACAGAGATGTGAGCGGCTCACTAAATATTGTCGGTGTAAATCTGCTTCGATCTGGCCGCTAAGCTGGCCAAATTGGTTTAAGTCCCATCAAAACCGTCACCATCACCAAGACCAGCAACAGCATCAACAACAAAAACTACTTCCCAAAGCAGCCGTGCCCAACTCTACACAGAAATGCTAAGCCGTTAGAACCAGCTCCGCTTGTCTGGCGCTACGTGGCACAAGGAGCTGAACCCCCAACCTCGCCACATACACAGCCTGGCTTGAAGATCTGTACCCACACCCCGACTAGACAGAATGCATGTATCTTTAGCAGAAACAGACAGCAGCCAGGACATTGGACCCGTCGACGTTTCATACCCTCTTTGGAAACTGATAGACAAAGGCACCAGAAGCCATGCTTGTGGAGTCGGTCGTAGAGGACTGTGATTTTGGGCCAAATGGTGGCAAGGTTGAATGTAAGCTTGAATGGCTTCAGGATATTCTGTATATTTTAAGCAGGCGTCTTTCGTCTGTGACCACGTTGAAAGTATCGCACGTACCATAGGTTGCTTAAAGATGCGATATAAGATTAAATGATTGTTTATCTCTTGAGCCGTTTCGTGTGTGTCGGTTTATTATTTTAGTTTATTTTTAGCATATCCCGACGCATTGTACATGTTAATGACTTTGAAGGTTGTTGTGTTTTTTTTTATTCATCTCTCAATAATTTTACTTTTTATATTCCTCCACAGGCTCCAAATCGCTTCCTATCCACTGCGTGGTTGAGCAAAGGGCCGCAACTTGTACAGACCAGCAGCAGCAGCAGCAAGGGTACGCCTCTGCCGGCTCTGAGCCAATCGTCGTGCTCGACTCGTACGCCATCTTGCCCGGAGCCACGCCCTTCTGTGACGTCATCTCGGCATCGCTCATCAAGCTGGGCTTCTCCAGCAGAGAGGCAAGGGAGGCGACTGGTGAGTGTTTGTCTGTGTGTGTGTGTGTGTCGTTAGCTCCGGCGGTAGCGCTCTTGACTGACCAACAGGAGTTACTGTCTCCGCATAGAATTCTTCTGATAAACTAAAAAAACAACAAGGTAATTATATATACATGTAAACGGTTGGGCTTGAACAAATTATCTTTCTCTCCATCCAATTCTCGGCTGAGACAGGGGATTCTGGTTACCACGCTATGTCTCTGTGTGGAAGCACGTAAAATGTTCACATGATAGTCTTGGGACCCGTCCACGATATAGCTTTGATGATACCGGTCGGCCATAATAAACCACCGTACATAACTCATTGATCCCAACGCCCTGACTAGGTCGGTGTTTATAATGTAACAAAATCCCGGGTATCCCGCCATGGGCTCTACTTGCTTAAGCCAAACGTAAGAAGAACAACTTATACATTCATTTGCCTATCACTTCTCCACTCTCGCTGTATCTCCTTTCCTCTCTTTTGTACCTATTCCTTTCCCTCACTTTCTATTTCTTTCCCTCTTTATCTTTCACTGTCTGTTTATCTGTCTGTCTGTTTCTCTCTCTCTCTCTCTCTCTCTCTCTTGCTCTGTCTCTCTCTCTCTCTCTCTTTCTCTCTCTCTCTCTCCATCTCTCTCCTCTCCTTCTCTCTCTCTCCTTTCTCTCTCTCTCTCTAGAGAGAGAGAGAAAGAGAGAGAGAGAGAGAGACAGAGCAAGAGAGAGAGAGAGAGAGAGAGAGAGAAACAGACAGACAGATAAACAGACAGTGAAAGATAAAGAGGGAAAGAAATAGAAAGTGAGGGAAAGGAATAGGTACAAAAGAGAGGAAAGGAGATACAGCGAGAGTGGAGAAGTGATAGGCAAATGAATGTATAAGTTGTTCTTCTTACGTTTGGCTTAAGCAAGTAGAGCCCATGGCGGGATACCCGGGATTTTGTTACATTATAAACACCGACCTAGTCAGGGCGTTGGGATCAATGAGTTATGTACGGTGGTTTATTATGGCCGACCGGTATCATCAAAGCTATATCGTGGACGGGTCCCAAGACTATCATGTGAACATTTTACGTGCTTCCACACAGAGACATAGCGTGGTAACCAGAATCCCCTGTCTCAGCCGAGAATTGGATGGAGAGAAAGATAATTTGTTCAAGCCCAACCGTTTACATGTATATATAATTACCTTGTTGTTTTTTTAGTTTATCAGAAGAATTCTATGCGGAGACAGTAACTCCTGTTGGTCAGTCAAGAGCGCTACCGCCGGAGCTAACGACACACACACACACACAGACAAACACTCACCAGTCGCGTCCCTTGCCTCGCTGCTGGAGAAGCCCAGCTTGATGAGCGATGCCGAGATGACGTCACAGAAGGGCGTGGCTCCGGGCAAGATGGCGTACGAGTCGAGCACGACGATTGGCTCAGAGCCGGCAGAGGCGTGCCCTTGCTGCTGTTGTTGGTCTGTACAAGTTGCGGCCCTTTGCTCAACCACGCAGTGGATCGGAAGCGATTTGGAGCCTGTGGGGGAATACAACAACCTTCAAAGTCATTAACATGTACAATGCGTCGGGATATGCTAAAAATAAACTAAAATAATAAACCAGCACACATGAAACGGCTTAAGAGATAAACAATCATTTAATCTTATATCGCATCTTTAAGCAACCTGTGGTACATGCGATTCTTTCAATGTGGTCATGGGGTGAAAGACGCCTGCTTAAAATATAATACAGAATATCCTGAAACCAGTCAAGCTTACATTCAACCTTGCCATCATTTGGTCCAAAGTTACAGTCCTCTACAATCAACTCCACAAGCATGGCTACTGGTGCCTTTGTTTCTATGCTCGACGTCTACCAGTGACCAAAGAGGGGTTGAACCGTCGTTGAGTCCCAATGCCACGGCTGCTGCCTGTTTTTGCTAAAGATGCATGCATTCTGTCTAGTCGGGGTGTGGGTACAGATTTTTAAGCCAGGCTGTGTGTGTGGCGAGATTGGGGGTTCAGCTCCTTGTGCCACGTAGCGCCAGACAACTGGAGCTGGTTCTAACGGCTTAGCATTTCTGTGTAGAGTTGGGCACGGCTGCTTTGGGAGTGGAAGACAGTTGTTGTTGTTGTTGCTGTTGGTGATGGTGGTGGTGGTGGTTTTGATGGGACTTAAACCAATTTGGCCAGCTTAGCGGCCAGATCGAAGCAGATTTACACCGACAATATTTAGTGAGCCGCTCACATCTCTGTCTCCCTCCCCCCCCCCTCCCTCCACCATATCTATCTAATCTCTCTTCCCCTCCCCTCCACTCTCCCCCGTCACATAAGCCTGGAGTTCACCGCTCCATCGGTTCCCAGCAAGCCAGCGATTAGGACAATTAATTAGCCTTAAACTCCCCGCCCTGCGCGCTTCTCAGCGGAGCATTAAACCCCGTGAGCCGAGACACGGAGAGGGCCCTGGTGGAGGCCGAGAGGTCGAGCCCCAATTAGGACACCTCGTGTCGGCCCCGCCCCGGCCCCGGGCAAGTTTTAGCAGCCCCGGGCCATGTGATGATGTATCGTCCCGCACACAATAATCACAACCAATGGCATCAGTGCCGCTGACAAATACACACGCTATTAAATGGTATGGAGATTAGTGCGGCCGCATCGTTTCACCTATAAGATTTTGTGGGCTGGGACTATCGATGAACCGATGACGCAATCAATATCTGCGCACTCCCATCACAAACAGGATTGCTTCCACTGGGCTTTGAGAGTATGCGAATTGAGCCGAGTTGAGCCAATCGCCGATAAGAGTCTGGCGTCTGTCCCACGGTATTACTGCCAATAATAATTCCACTGGCCGATAATATTAATATAATCTGCGGTCTTATCGCAAGTGATTACTTTTTTCCCTGGGTATTATTCACCAAATTAGGCAGCTCGTATCGAGTGAGGGCTCCCAGTCGCGTGCTCGGCCCAGTCACGATATGAGCGGATTGTGGCGATCGCTACATACAGTGTACATGTATCAAGTCAGGTTTTTCCACATGTTATGTCCAGGACCGCCATCCCTGTCTCGTTACACCTGGAGAACATAGCCTGCCGCAGGCTACACAGGTGAGCAACATCCCAGCATAGCCTGCTGCAGGCTACACAGGTGAACACCATCCCAGCATCGCCTGCTGCAGGCTACACAGGTGAGCAACATCCCAGCATCGCCTGCTGCAGGCTACACAGGTGAACAAAAAAGCACCACCATAGATGGACCATTTGGAGGGGGGGGGGGGTCGTTCTTTCCCAATCACCAGAACTCTGGGCAGTAGACCGAAGAGGGAATAACGGTTTTTCCCCACAATAGTGGACTGGAGGGGGGGATAATATAACCCATATATCTCAAAATCACTTATATCGAGCGTGTCTGTGAGAATTTGCCGTATTCGGGCATCATTCGCTGGGTGCAGGCAGCAACTTCTACACACTAATATCATCTAATCATTAAAAATTTCCGTTAGCAACGTCTACACACTAAATATGTCCTCTAATCATTAAAAACTTATAGGATCATTCAACTCAGCTTGATGAAAAGAATACTTAACACTAATAGCATTTAGAGAAGGAGAAAATCTGCTCCTCGGAACTCTAAATGCGACAGAGAGACAAACGCACTAGCTCGCTATGTCTAAAAACTGGGGCATCATTTCATGGTATGTTCAATGTTTGACCACAGTTTAAGCAGCTTTTATCGGCCCGTGAAAGGGCTCCCTTTAGAATATGGTTTTAGTCTTAATTCGATCGCGCTCATGATGAGAGTATGATGCCTTGATACGTTCGGGATAATGATGAGCTCTGGTTCTTGATGGGACTGCGGCATCCACCCCCCCCCCCCCCCCCCCCGATATGTCAGACTCTAATTTGCGTGGCTAAGCGAGGAGGAATTAAAGCGCATTAAGACGCTTATCCTGAAATGTATCGACCCAGCGACCGCCCCCCTATGATGCTTAACATCTCCAACCACTCACCAATTGAGGTCAATGGGGAAAACTTGCCAACAACGGAAGAATTCACCTACCTAGGCAGCAAAGTTAGGCATGATGGAGCAGCGGGGACAGACATTCAGAGTCGACTCAGCAAGGCCAGAAACTCATTCAGAATGCTGAACAACGTTTGGCGGTTATTACAGTACAAAGTCAAGACCAAACTAAGGCTATATTAGAGCTGCGTGTTTTCCACCCTAGTATACGGCTCTGAGTGCTGGAGGATGACCAAAAGCAACCTCAACAAACTGTCAACCTTCCATACCAAAAGCTTCAGGAGAATCTTGTGAATATCCTGAACGGAAACCATTTCCAACCAACAGCTAATCGCCCGGTGCAACCAGCTGTACATGGATACCATCATCATGCAAAGGCGATTGAGATGGCAAGGATATGTCATGCGAAAGGAACTGGGCAACATCACCCGTACAGCCCTTCACTGGACACCGGAGGGGAGAAGCAAAAGGGGGTGGCCTTTAAACACCTTGAGGCGCACGGTGGAGAGCGAGCTGAAGATCACGAAGCACACGTGGAGTTCGATGCAACTGCTAGCCCAGACCAGAGAGGAGTGGAGATCCTTCTTTTTCTCCCTACATGTTATGAGGCATAACGTGCAAGAGTGAGTGAGTGAGTAAACAATCCATAAGCAAATTATAGCGCAGACTTTTCAATAAGTTAAGTATTGTGAGTTAGGGTTGAGTCTATTCTTGTGAAAAATTAAGTGACTATTTCTGACGGACACAAGGAATCACAGACGCCAAGTCACCTAATGTCGACATTGTTTTATGTCTTAATAATTATGCCCGGTCTGTGTGTAATGAGATTATTTCAATGTTCAGTTTCCTTCATGATAATATTATAGGCTACTTAACCTGCACGTTGCTTATTTTTCTTCATACTTTTTTATTTCTGTCATAGTTTGGCCATATTCAAAATGCATGGGGAGTAACGGGGCTTTACAATAACGTTGTGCTAAGATTACAACTTGTCTTTAGATGTGTGCATAAGAAGTCGTATGATGAGTTGTTGGACATTACAAATTTATACCTATAATTTACGACCCGTGGTTCCTAACTTAATTCACAATAGACAGCTGTAATATAATTGATTGTTTTTTTAACGTAAGTAGTTGACAACATTTAGAAAATCTGACTAGAAAAATATTTTATTAGTGCATTAAGATTTCTATCAGCAGCAGCTGCTTTATCCATTAAAATCCTAATATTCAAGATTTTGATTCTTAAAAACAGAGTATTTGTGTAGATTAACATTAGGCCAAACACTTTTATTGTTCGAAAATGATGGGGACGTTTATCAATATAAATTATTTACCAGAGGACAGTTTTGTCTCAGTTCAAGACGTCTTGACTGTAATGTAATTCAGCAAAGCTGTGCAAAATCTTTAAAGCTGCGCAAGAAGTTTACGTGTCGTTTCATGGATCCCTGCATTGTTCATAAAGTCTATACGCTTGAATCCTACATGCCCTGACCACTAATGATTATGTGTTCATTTTTCAACTGTCAGGATTTTTTTAAATTGTGTGTTGACGTGACCTCGTTCATTGGTGGCGCGGTGGCCCTGCGAACATCGGATTCCGACGCAGAAGTTCAGTTAATTTGTTTGTTGGTTAGCGTCCTACGTTAGCACTATATTAAGAGTTAAAAGACAAGTGAAAGCAGATAAGAACCAATATAGGGAAAAACTAGAGAAAGAATTTAAGAGTGGAAACTCAAAAAACACATGGGATTGCTTAAGGCAGATAACAGGCTGTAGTAAAGAAAAGATAAAACTGCAATCCACGGACAGTTTAAAATACGCAAATAAACTAAATAAATTCTACTGTCGGTTCGATAAATTTAACTTCAAAAAAGAACAGAGCGTATTGAAAAATTACCTTCTGTCTCAGCCTATAGAGAATGATTTTGAAATAAGAGAAGAAACAGTTATAGCAGAATTTAAAAAGTTAAAAACAGGAAAGGCCATGGGCCCAGATAATATTTCTGGTAAGATACTAAAAGATTGTTACGAGCAGCTCGCCCCAATTTTTACGTTTTTATTCAACTTCTCTCTAACACACCACACCATCCCTGAGATTTGGAAAACATCTGCAGTTATCCCTATACCTAGGAAAAAAACAGCAAAGGACCTTAACGACTTTCGACCTGTAGCTCTAACATCTATTGTTTTTAAATGTTTTGAAAGAATAATCTTAAGACATCTTCTCTCCGACTGTGGAAACAAATTAGACCCTATGCAGTTCGCATACAAGAAAAATAGAAGTGTAGAGGATGCTTTGTTAGTTTTTACCAATAACATCTTGAAACATCTTGAAACCCCTAAAGCATATGCAAGAGTTCTCTTCATAGACTTTTCATCCGCTTTTAACACCATCCAAGCCCATTTATTAGTGGAAAAATTAATAACTTTAAAAATTAACACCAGTATTATTCTGTGGCTATTAGAGTTCCTCACAAACAGACCCCAGTTTGTAAATATCAATGAAACATACTCCAAAAAGATAGTAACCAACACGGGTGCTCCTCAAGGTTGTGTTTTATCTCCAATTTTATATTCTATCTATACTAATGATTATAGGGCCACTGATGTAAACACTCGTCTTATTAAATTTGCCGACGACACAACTCTACAAGGCCTTTTAAGCACCTCAGAGGACGGTTATAAAGCCGAGGTAAAAAACTTCCATGACTGGTGCAAAGATAACTTTCTGACACTCAATGTAGATAAGACAAAAGAAATTATTTTTGATTTTAGGATAAAGAAAGATATAGTGATTCCTCTCTCGATTGAAGACAGGACTGTTACAATTGTCGACAGCTACAAATATTTAGGCTTGACAATAGATTCCAAATTAAACTGGAATGTTCACATTGATCATTTATGTAAAAAGGTAAACCAAAGGCTGTATTTTTTAAGAAAACTCAATTCCTTTAATGTTAATAAGACTATAATGGCTTTATTCTACAATGCAACCATAGAAAGCATTATTTGTTTTGGCATCACTTGTTGGGGAGGTTCAGCTCTTTCAAAAGATAAAAATAGAATAGATAGTTTGATTAAAAGAGCGGGTAAAATAATGAAACTGGACCCACCACTTTTCACTGATCTTTATAAGAGGCCACTTTTGAAAAAATGTCTAGATGTAACTAAAGATATCGACCATCCACTAAATCAGGAGTTTATGTTTTCCACACGCAGCGGTCGCACAATTCAACCTAAAGCTAGAACCGACCGCTACAATAATTCATTTGTGCCATCAGGCTCACGGCAAATGAGGAGCTCAACATGAAACGAATGTGTTAATGCGAGCTTGTAACTGTGTGCGTGTGTGTGTGTATATGTATGTGAGCCATCACTCATATTATGTAATGTAAAATGTTTATTTTTATTATTATTACTGTGTGTAAAATACTTTTAACATGTCCAAATCGATTTTCCCAATGAGGAACAAAAAAAATTTATCTTATCTTATCTTATCTTATCTTAACAATCTAAGAAATACCACAAGATATAATACAAATGGGTATACCGAGAGGGCATCTGGTGCACTTAACGTAAACTTAAACCCGCCCCTGGAATCCCAAGCTTGAAGTGGAAGAGAAAAAAAAAAATTAAAAAACCTGCCTGTAGAGAATATCGAGAGGGGTAAATGAAACCTCATCAATACTAAACCGCTCGCCCCCGGGACATGGTAGGCCTACATAAGGCCACTCTGGTGGTGAAAGGCCCTGGAAGACGCGGTGAGCGTGAAAGGGGTGATGGGGTGATGGAGTGATGGAGTCCTTCATTGGCGCAGTTGGCACCGCTTCAGACGGGGGGTGGGGCGCGCCAGGCCTGATTACAGACACGAGAGCTTGGACACAAACTCGCCAATTAGCCGTCTACCTGAGATTCTCTATAGAGGGAGGGAGATAATTCTCTCCCTCTCTCCGGGTTTAACGTCTCTTAGGTTCCCCTGGGGGATCCTATACGGCGATGGTCTACCTGAGAGGTCATATGGACCAGTTACAATGTATGTACAATTAGCCGTCTACCCGCTACATGTGCCCATGTGTATGCGCCCGCCGCCCTGCACTCAGGTGTTCACCAGGCCTTCACTCACAGCGATACTGCTGATAACTTACACAAACTGTAATGTAGTGGGATCAGCTCTGACCGGCTTTGCACTCAGGTGTTCACCAGGCATTCACTCACAGCGATACTGCTGATAACTTACACAAACTGTAATGTAGTGGGATCAGCCCTGACCGACTTTGCACTCAGGTGTTCACCAGGGCTTCACTCACAGCGATGCTGCTGATAACTTGCACAAACTATAATGTAGTGGGATCAGCCCTGACCGACCGACACTCAGGTGTTCACCAGGGCTTCACTCACAGCGATGCTGCTGATAACTTACACAAACTGTAATGTAATGGGATCAGCCCTCACTGGCCCAGCACTCAGGTGTTCACCAGAGCCTTCACTCACAGCGATACTGCTGATAACTTACACAAACTGTAATGTAATGGGATCAGCCCTGAGCGGCTTTGGACTTGCCCCGCCTAACGAGGGGGGCGCGGTGGTCCAGGGGTAGAACATCGGCTTCCGACGCAAAAGGTCCCGAGTTCGAATCCTGGCTGTTGCGTTCCCTACTGGTTGGGTCGGTGTCAGTATAATGTGACCGGCTGAGACAGGAGTCATGGTATCCCCGCCCTGTCTCGTGTGTGGCAGTACATAAAATTGCCAGACGTCCGCCTTGGGGCCCGTCCACAATATAGCCTATATAGTGCTGCTGTTGGACGTTAAACCAACCCAACCCCAACCAAGCCCCGCCTAACGAAGCTGAAGCCGCAGTGCGCAAACATAATATTACAGGCCTCACGATCCACACGCCGGTAGTGAATTACGTAATCACACCTCTTAGGCATGTGGTTTTTCCATAGATCTATGAATAGCATGTGCTATTTATATATCTATGGGTTTTTCCAATCAATCGTTGGCTCAATAAATCTAGAAATGCCGGTGCACACTGCACTGTCCCATGCCAGCCCTACCGCCTTCGTTTGGGCTAAGGGGCCCTTTATCGCGAGGCCCCCAGAGGCCGCTTGGTGGCTCCTCCTTCATTCAGAGGACACAGGCCGTGGGGCCGCTGGGCCATATGACCACAGACATGTATAGAGCGCAGCAAGATGGGACAGTAGTGTCACGCACGTGCGCCCGCCACCGGGAAAACCCAGAGGAGCTGCCACGTCAGCCATTTATCAAAGAAAAAGACAAAGGCAAGAGACATGGCGCTACGTTATAATTATGTGCCTTTTTTCCCTTCTTGCTCGGGGTGAGAGAGATTCAGTGACGCGGGCGAAGGGGAAATCGCATGATCAAAGAAAGATCGATGGGTAGGTAGGTATGTAGAAAGATAGATAGATAGATAGATAGATAGATAGATAGATAGATAGATAGATAGATAGATAGATAGATAGATAGATAGATAGATAGATAGATGTAGATAGATAGATAGATAGATAGATAGATAGATAGATAGATAGATAGATAGATAGATAGATAAAAGAATAAATAGATAGATAGATAGATAGATAGATAGAGATATAGATAGATAGATAGATAGATAGATAGATAGATAGATAGATAGATAGATAGATAAATAGATACCTGAATAGGTAGGGATAATGGAATCAGGTAAACTGTCATAGTCCGAAAAGATTAAATACATGTAATACCAGATCGTGTTAAGAAAGCAACAACAACAACAAGGAACAAACAACAACAAAAAAGATCACGATAACGCATATCAGGGACTCACTTGTTCAAAAGAAAGAAATAGAAATAAGGGGAGGCATGCTGTCGCCGTATAGGATCCCCCAGGGGAACCTAGGAGACGTTAAACCCGGAGACAGGGAGAGAATTCTCTCCCTCCCTCTATAGAGAAAGGGGAGGCATGCATTGAACAGGGGGAATATGTGGGGGGTCCAATACCAAAGGGAGCTTTGCGTCCCGCTCGCTGCTCGATATGGTTACCTGGAACCTGGGACCTCGGACTTGGATCCTTAGTGAGAGAGAGAGAGAGAGAGAGAGAGAGAGAGAGAGAGAGAGAGAGG